>VWZP01010576.1:544744-802764 GCA_013396995.1 Dicaeum eximium
GCTGGTCTGTGCTGGCTCTGTGCTGCTGCTGCTGCTGCACACTGGGAAAGAACTGGGATTCCTTTCCTCATGGCTTTGCCTGAAAGCCCCTTAATTTCAAAATTATAATAATTCAGAGGGAAGCGAGATTACATTTTCCATTCCAAGAGAGGCTCCTGCCTTCCTTAGCAGACACCTGTCTCTCAAACCAAGACAGGAAGTTGAACATAAAATTGCACTGTAAACAGGAATGATCCTAATTACAAAATAGCAGACATTTAGGCTTTAAACACACCTAAGAGAAACTCAAAATTAGACACACTTTCCACAATATTCATATTTTAAATCCTCCCTCAAATTTCTTGTTTAAATCCTAATTACTGGGTTTAAAACAAATTTTGCTATACTCCACTAAAACATGGGCCCTTTTAGCAAGAGAAAGCCAACAAAAAATACACTTAATACTTCCCATTTTTTAACATGAGTTTACATGGACATTACTTTTACTTTCCAAATCTGTATCCATTTAGGGTTTGAACTACAGAACAGCATTAAGGAAACAATTAACTTGTTTTAAAAGACTAGACTCTGCTAAAACTTGCCAGAAAGCATTGGAGCACTTTCTCAGAGGTTTATTCTTTCCCTGTGCAAAGCAGTTAAACAGTGCTGAAACCTTCTGAATTTTGGACTAGATGCATCAATGTGCAAAGCAGTTCTGCTGCTGGGGAATCTGACCACATTTAGGAAATCTGAATTGCAGCCCCTTATTTTCCCTAGACTTGCTCTCCCAAGGGAGCTACAGCAAATTACTTGATTTCCCCTGGACTTAACTCCCTATACATAGATAACAAATCTATTTCTTTCCTTCTCCTTTGTACCTGCTGATTTGAATTTCTGTATGTGTAGACTTTAAAAGGACATACTCCAGGATCCTGATCCTGATCCTGTTTGATTCCCATTGACACATGCTAATAACAATATGTTTGAAAGCCCTACCAGTTAAAAGAAAACTATTTGACAACTGGGTTTACACCACCGCTGTTTAGATCAGGCTGCAAAACCAGAGAGCTTGGCATGGTGAGAAACAGCATACCATAGCTACACCAGATTGTACTGCAGACAGAGCCTTCCTGTCCTCTCAGTTTGTAGGATACGGAACAGGGAAGCAAAGTGCTAACCTTTAACAAAAAGACTGCAACATTTTTAATCATTAGAGTTATTATCCCGGACAGTAAATACACATTCACTGATCTAGTGGAGTATATCACACCAAATTTCCATGATGACTCAAGTCACAAGGTTTCTGTAAATGTTTACTCTGCAATACATTAACTTGAGTGATTTCTCCTAACCAGTGTTATAAATAAGACTAACTGAGCCAAATTGATAATTAATGAAAAACAGATTAGATACGGTCACCAATAGCCCCAATCAAAATAACAGCGTCAACCCCGGGATCGGAGCTGGGCGAACTCTGATTCGACCTCTATCGCATCAGACCCCCTTCATTCATCCTGCTGCCTTGGTTCCCTCCGTTTTTATATGTTTGCCTTTGCCCGGGGCAGAAATTCTCTAGTCCTAGTTGTTGTTGTTCATATTCAGGAGGTTCCCCTGCTCAGTGCCAGGCTGGACAAATGATCGCAGATCACTGACTTACGGCTTAGAGAGTCACTATTGGAATTCATACTGTTCTGATGGCTCTGGGTATCGTGGTTGCTGATACTTATCACCCAGGTGTCCCTCGATTGTTTTGTGAAAATGGGCCATCCTCCAGTAGAGCCACGGCTTGCTGGTTTGGACCTATTTCTCAGCGGCCAGGTGTGCTGTCGTAATCGGTGCAGCAACCCCTGCTTGCTTCTCAGAATTCTGAGACAGTCACTTTATAATCATAACCTTATTACCTTTAATTTCTACGTGAGCACGAATTTACCTTGATCATACATTACACCAGGATAACATTAACCTTCCATAATTATGAGATAGACATTGACAAACCTGAGAGACGAAACTGGCCTCAGTGCAGGGCACACACTTTTTGGAAACCAACTAGATGAATGACTGTCAGCCATCAAATCTGGCCAGAGAACAACTTTTTGAATATTTTGTTCAAAACCAGTGCCATATTGGGACACTTTCAGCTCTCCGTTGGTCAAAATTGACAAGAGTGAATTAAAGAGATGAAGGTGCATTAAATGAACACAGAAATTCGACCTAATTTTAGATATGCAGTGGTTTAAAAAAACCTTGTAATCTGCTCAGGTGTATTACACTTGTGACTTCCGCAATGTTTCTTTAATGATTTTGGAAGGTAATTCTCTGTTGCACTGCAAACCAGTTTTGTTCACACATTTAAGTTTCCCCACCGTGAAGTAAGCAAGTTATCAAGAGAACTAATTAGCCTGACCTTCTGTCTCCCCACTACTGAGAAACGCACCAAACAGGTCTCTTTTCATGTCCGAGTCTGTCAATTAAAGCTCAGGCTTTCTATTCTTTGCATTGTCCTCAAGAATATTTACTACAATCACAGACAATATAAGGAATGCCCTATCCACTTGCCTCTTCACACTACCCAGGTAATAGCTTTGAATTTTCTTCAGAAGAGGAAAACAACAGCCATAAAAGAAACTTCCTCTGCAGAAAGCAGATAAAACCTTCTAAATTCAGAGCTCCTTAGGCAAAATTAAGGGACAAAAGATGTGGCTGGGAGGAGGAGGAGGGGGAAGGGTGCAGTTGGCTACTCTGAGGTTTGAGTACAGTTTGAGTCTCTGAGCTGGGGCGCTTTCCCTTGGGAGGTGCAGAGATGCCCATGATTTCAGCTGGGGGGTGAGGGGCTGGGCTTAGCCTGCGCTGGTCTGTGCTGGTCTGTACTGGTCTGTGCTGGTCTTAGCTGGTCTTAGCTGGTGTGTGCTGGTCTGTGCTGGTCTGAGCTGGTCTGTGCTGGTCTGTACTGGTCTGTGCTGGTCAATTTGGAGGGAAGGGACTCTGAGCTGGTCTGTACTGCTGCTGCTGCACGTTGGCAAATAACTGTGATTCCTTTCCCATATCTTTTCCTGAAACCCAGTAATTTCAAAGTTATAATAATTTGGAGGGAAGGGAGGTTCCTCCCTTCCTTGGCAGGCACCTGTATTTCAAACCAACACAGGACTCATAGTAACGGACCATGTAGGCACTCTCAAAAGACTAATCATATCCCAATTTATTAGGAAATTCAATAATTGCTGCATTTGAATGAAATATAAATCCTCATTTCCCTAGGACTCTAATAACACTCTTTTTCCAAATATAAGCCCTTAAATCATCCATTCAACCTCCTCTTACAAATAAAGCAAGTCAGAAGATAAACCATCCAAATGAAAGGCCTGAGGACTAAAAGGAGCAGGGACCCTGCTGTAAATTATCCCTCATGTTATGCACAGAACCTTATAATAGTCAAAGTTACAGGGGAATTGCAGGGGAATTAATTGAAGAAGGTTATTTTGGAGAAAAAAACAAGTGTTGTCTGCATTTTTTCTACTTTAAAATAACCCTTAAGACACATATGTGAAATTCCAGCAAATTGATCACAGAAAATGGATTTTAAGACCTAATATAAGGCTTTAGTTTCCCATTCTACAGCTTCAGATAAATACATTCATCACATTTTCCAGACATACCCTTACAAATAAATCCAACAACAGATCTTGACATTTACGCTGCATAGGGAACCATCTAGGTCTGCTTGATTCAAAATTCTCCACCTACTTCATCCTTGGTATGCAGAACACTCCAATTTAGCAGCCCTGATTACTCTCTTCATAAATGTGAAATAGAACTGCAGAGAATCGAAGGATCAGCCCTCCAAAGAGATTTCTTTCTTGCACTGAAGAGCACCACAGATCCCTGAGCCATTCTCACCAGTGTCATCCATCACAGTGAATGAGGATTTTAAGCCCATCGAATGCCTCACGGAGAAAGTCAGCATATACCAGCAGTGTTCACACAACACTCACACTAAGCTAAATGTTGTCTAAATCATCTTTTTCATAAGAAGGTGCATCTTACTTTTGCTGCAGGAGTGCATTTTCCTCTTTTAGAGTTCACGCACCTGACATCTTTGTGAGCTGTCCACTTGAAAGTCTTCCTACTGACAGCCAGTCAGCTATCATCCTTCTGTCTGAAACATAGCTGACATAAAATGAAGTGACATTCCTCTCTTACCCAATGCCCCAGTGATCACAGATGTGTCCAAGATAAAGGAAGTCAAATTTCAGTTTCCTCTTCTGCTTTAAGGAAGATCAAACTTGTACCTTTTACTACTCCACCAGCCAGGAAACCTCAGAGCCTGGGGAGCAGCCTCAATCTCCACTGGATTCCCAGAGGAAGACCAGGCCCATCTACACAACCACCAGACTTTCAGAGGGAACCTACACCCTTTCTACAGGATCACTGCTTTAACAGAACTGTATCTTCCACTCCAGGAGGAGCAGCCACCCTTCAACTGGACTGCTACCAACACCCTGACCCCCAGGGTGGCAGGTCGTGTCCTGACTCTGTCAGGGGTTTTTGTTTGTTTGTTTGTTTGTACAAGTTACATTTGTAATTTTTTTCTCCAGTTTTCCTAGTAAAGAACTGTTATTTCTATTCCCATATCTTTGCCTGGGAGCCTTTTAATTTCAAAATTGTGGTGATTTGGAGAGAGGGAGTTTACCTTTTCCATTTCAGGGAAGGCTCCTGCCTTCCTTAGCAGACACCTGTCTTCTTAAGCCAAGACAGTGTTACAAGGGTACCTGTCGAGAGGATGCAGCCTCCTGCCTCATGGACATTATCCACATCATGTAATGAGAACAGACAGCCAGGATGGGAGGTCAGAATGCTGGCAGCTGATGTGTTTGATGGGCAGCTGCATTCACATGGCACTGTGCAAGTTAATAGGATAAAGACTGAAGGGAAGTTTTACTCTGACAGAAGTCAACCATTCTAAACTAGAAATATATTGCAGGGTTTGCTTTGAGATTATAGTACCCACTTTGAGATTATAGTACCCATAACACTAGCTGCATAATTGAATGGAAAAGCTAATTTGTTTATTACAACAGTATTTCTTTCTTTGTGCCATAAATTAAGCATATTTTTGGCAGCTCTCTCTTGCTAGGAACAATTTTTTTATTGATGAACCTGCTAATTTAGAGCCTATTAGAAGAACATCATCAACACATCTTGTTTTTTAAGGCAAGGGAAAGAAACGTTAAACAAGTTGCCATTCCTATTTTTCAAAAGAAATTTTTTCACTCTCCCACAGTTATATACTAGTACATAAAACTGATTTCAGAAGTTACTTCTGATTTACATGGCTGTGGAAGCAGTCACAAACCCATAGCATACACAAAGACATTTCTGCAGCATCTCCTCATGCTGCTGAGTCTGCATGCATCTAACCTAGGACAGCACAGGAATTTCAAGTGCCATTATGCTGCAAAGGGAAAATGTGCCTTGCTTCCCAGGCTACAGATTGTTATTCACATTGCCAAAGTGCCCTGAGACAAGACTCAGGCTGGTGTATGTATCTCTAGACAAAACATTTCTTGAATATTTACCACCTAAACAGGTATCAGCAAAACTAGAGCTAAGAAGCTGAGAGAAACCTCCACCAGGGCTTCTGCAAGGTCTCCCAGTGCCCCTGTGACAAATATAAGTGCAGCTCAGGGACACAGTTCTGTATTTCCTCTCCACTTGGATTCCTTCTGTAAAGGACAGTGGTTTTTGATACAACTTATATATATAACACAGTTAATATAACACAGATACAGTTTTAATTTTATTTTTTTCACATATTTGTGGGGAAATGGCTTTAATTTTAAAAAATCTTTACCTTTGGAAGTGGGTATCAATTCATATCAATACTTGCTATTGATTTTATTTTAGCTATCTCCTTTTAATAACAAATGAGGAAGGATAGTGGAAATCAGAGACATGTTATCATTGGAAGGTCTGGGTCAAAAAAAAGTTGGGTTTCTCCATTGTAATTTCACAATCTTTGTGTATGTACGGAGATTTCCTGAAAACAGGAAGTATTTCTCTGCAAGTCCTTGGGTCAAAAAGATTCAATGAGGCATTGGAATTTATCAGGTAGTTTCAAAAAGCAATTTCCTAGGTATTTACAGAGATCCTGCCTAAAAGCACACACACACTCCTGTTAGTTTGGCACATTATAAAAACATCTAGCTCCAGTACTTCAGTTAGTTATTGACTTTACACCAGCCAAAATTTATTATCACTATTTGTTTATGACTCATGTCTTTACAAAGAAAACCCCAGAAACATAAATAATACAGTTTCATACCAACAATATAATAATTTATTCACCCATTAGTCACAGATGAAAACCAGAAGAAAAATATTCATTAGCACTTCCAGTGCCAGATTTCAACCTGAAATAAAACAGTTCTCAGACATCTCAGAAGCTATGTATTTTAACATATGTCATCATTTTTACCAGCAGCTCTAGAAAAGTTGACACTGCCATCCATACTATCCTCCAATGTACCAGCCCAAACCAAATAATACAATAATACAACAGAGATTCCTTCCACCTCCTCCTTTTTCCCTCTTTATTGGGCAGGCAGAGTCTGGTTTGTCTTGCATAAAGTCTGGAGCAAAGCAAGTGTAAAATGCCAGCTGGCCTTGTACTTGCACCAAGAACACCAGTTGTTTACACCAGACCTTCCCATCATGTCCAGCAAATATACAGCATCAGGACACTGGCAACCTGTCTTCTACTGCACTCTTTTGGTACTGATGCCTTGGGAGGCTGCCTAGAACAGAGCTAGACAGTGTTAGAGGAATAAAGCAGGATTTATTAAAAGGCCTTCACAGGATACACCTTGGGCAGTGCAAGAGCCTGAGGCTGAGGTTACACCCAAGATGGACCCTGGGTCACGAGTTTTCACACTTGTGTAAGTTTTGGTCCATTTCCATATTGGGGTAAATGGTCTAATTCCAGCTCCAGGTTAGGCAGTCCCACCCTCCCAGTTTGCTCTCCTCAATTCGCTGCTGTTTATTCTTTTTTGTGCCTGAAGCTGCAGCAGTGTCCTTGGTTCTGGGGCTGGAAAAGGATTGTTGTGTCTGACTGAGCTGTGGGGAGAACTTGCTGACACTCTGTATGAAGTTCAGAGTTATATACTAATGCAGTACAGAATCTAGAAAATACAAAAGCTAAAACTTAAGGCATCAGTATGACCGATTTTCCATGCATCACTGGCTGTACCCAACTACTTCAGTTAGAAGGTAACACAATCCACTCCATGAGAATTTGGACTATAGGGTCTGTGTCCAGCTGGACATCTGACCAGCTATAGACTCCAGTCCTTTGCTTATCTTGGACATTAGAGTGCAGCTCTTTAGAGGCAGAGAGGTTGCTCTGGGTCTATCCTGTGCAGTGCCCACAGCAACAAATGTCCTAGTTCCACTGAAGTCTCAAATTACTAGTGTCATACAAAAAACAAATCAGAGTTTAATCCAGGAACAGTTTACCAAACCATGAATTTGACATAGCAGTTAGTAGCTCACAGACTGCCCTTCCTACTACAGTTAGCTGACACATTAAAAAAATTTAGGTCTTCTCTTTTTTTTTAGAATAAGAGTCAAACATGAAGAGGTTGCAGCTAATTCATTGATATCCTCCACCCCAAAGCAGGTATGTCATATGAATTCAGTTAAACCCAGCTGACACACAGCTCAGAACGCTGCAGGACTGTAACCTCTCCTTCCATGTATGCAGCAGTAATACAGTTAATACCTGCCACTGCATTTTTCAAACAGGTAAACCAGGAAAGGTAACCAAAATTAATTGATCCGTATCAGCACTAGGTGAAGAGACATCTGAGAGGGAAAAGGTGATTTCCCACCTCTATCCACCTCCTGATGTAGGTCATAGAAGACAAGTCTGACTTTTTCCACGTCTGATGTAAGAAGGTGGGCAGACTAATGTGCTAGAGCTTCCAAGAAGAAGACATTCTGCAAAGTTAGTGTGAATGTTCAGCAAAGTCATTAACACCTAGCTCTTTCTCTTGTTTTGCAGCATGACTTGGACAAAAAATATTTTTTCATTCTCTCCTGCCTATTTGATGTTTACATATATGTACAACATTAACCTGTGTTACCCTTTTGTAACTAGACACTGCAGCCACCTATCAGACTGTGTTTCAACAACTCAACATGTGCTTGTACCATGGCACTAAAGTGATGCACAGGGTAACAAACTGCTATAAACATCTTACAGGGAGATAGCCTGTTGTTGGAGGTTGGGGTTTTTCCTTTTGTTTTTCTCTTTCTTAGGAATTTTCCCCCATTTTGTTGCTAAGGAGCAATAACAACTGGGTACTTATGAGAGACGAAAGAAGAGGTCAGAGGAGGGGTTCAGCAAACTACTCTCTCTTTTTACCTGGGAGTTTCTCTGGGAAGGGCAGAGATACTGTAAGCACTGGGCTGGGGAAAAGGGGTTGGATGCAGCTGCTAGCCCACACTTGCCCTCTTGGCATTCGGAGGGGAAGGAGGCTGCAGTCGCTGTGGGAATGTTTATGTTTAATGTCTAATGTTTATTTACATCTAGAATATAAAATTCTACATAGATTTTTTCTTTCCATTGTACTAGAATTTTTCTAAGCACAGAATTTGATAAAACATATCTTTGAGCTGTGTGTTTCAAGGACAGGTGGTGTTTGGCTGCCCTGTCTCCCATATGGGGGATGGAAGCCTCTCTCTCTCTCAACCAATGATGTGGACAATTGTTATCATTGAACTCTAAGCATTCTGGCATTCTTGTACTGAACATGAAGGAGAAAAGCATGTTAGCTCAGTACCTGGGCACATACAGCCCAAATTCCTTCTGATCAATAGAGTCATTTTAATAAATCATATAAGCCTGCTGATATTGGAGTCAAAGAGTCCTAATTCACCGTCAGGAAGCAACAATAATTGGTGATCCCAACCTCTGACCAGGACACCATCAACAATACCTGGGAGAGGGTAGGAAAGAAATCAGGCCCTCCATCAGCATGGTCAAAAAGCCCCATAAATCGCTGTCTGTCCTGAAAATGAGTTTGCATAGCGTGTTCATCAGGGCATTACTGAAACATTAGTGAGACCACCTGTGTGCTTAACTAGTCATTTTCTCATCTGGAGCAAGGGTCAGAACTGCTGAAACCACCTCACTTCCTCTGAAATCAATGAATCCCTAAGAAATGAAGAGGATTTGAGCACCTGAACACCAGGTGAGCTCTGGCTTCAGTTCCACAGTTTTGCAAAGAGCTAAGGAGGCTGCCTGAGCAACTGTTTCATAATAAGAGGAATCTTAAAACTTCTTTTTTTTTAAAAGCATATTGGGTATTTTTATCGTGCAATCATTCATTTTCTGCTTGGGGACAGCAAAGAGAGAAAGCAGGAGCTGAACTCCATTTCCCAGTCTCCAACACGACACATATTTTCCCAACATGTTGTGTATTTATTCCTACTGGCTCCCTAGGCCAAATGCACAGCAATTTCACCAGAAATTGGGTCAAACCCTTATTACCAAAAGTGGCCTGCATAGGAAGGGCCACATCCCTACTGTTTAACAACATTAGATCCTAACCCATACCGCTTACAAAAAATCTGAGAGCCATTCTGCAAGAAAGAATATTTGCTTTCCTTCTGCATCAGAGAAAAAGTTAAAAACACAAGAAAAAGCAGAGAAGAAGCCTCTCTCTAAATGCTTCTGGTTAAGATACAAACCTGGAAGCTAGGAAATCCAATTTCACTTCCTGCTTTCACCCATCTGAAGCAGGGTCTTGAACCAGCTTTCCCAAGCATTTGGGCAAGACTGCTGGCCTAGCAGCTATTGCCCTAGGTTGGATATTCTTTTTTCAATAGGGAAAAACTTCCAACAGATAAACCCAAAACCAAACCTAAAGCACTAGAGACTGTTTAGTTTTAAAATCACCATCACATTCTAGCAATAGTTGCACTCCACATACAACAGATAAACACTGCACTCCTCCAACTATGGCACTGCCCTATGAACGATCTTATCAGCCCTGTAGCAGTGTACTGTCCTCTGTCACATCCTTTTTCACTATGCTTCTGTCTATTGATCCATCCAAAGACTGTGCTCCTTCTGTAGAAGAAAATAGCTTTTTTTTTTCTGGTTGTAGAGTAGCTAGTTCATCCAGGACATTAGCAGGAAAAACTTCAAGCCATCTATTATATGCAAGTGATTTGTCTCCATAAAACAGTCCTAGCACAATGGATTGCCCCAACATTCATTTTCTCTACACTTCTTCTAATCAGTCAAGTCAGAGGGTGCAAAGCACATCCAAATGCAGAAAGTAAAAGCAAATAAAGGCCACACAGCAGAGGAGGCTAAGATAAATTGCATACTTACAAGAAAAATAAAGAACAAACAGCTATTTGGTTCTTATTCAATAAGTTCAATATTTGCACCTACAGTGCATTTGACTAAAAGAGGGAGCCTGCAACAACTGCCAGTCATACACACATTCCCACAACTGCTGTTTCCCAACACAGTTTCAGCATCTTTCAGTCCTGACTCATAATCTCCTAGTATCTCCCCCTCTAGCTAAAGCAAACCTTAACCTAAATAGCACTTCAGTTCTTCCATGTGGATCCAGTTATTTCCCCCATAACCAGTATTACCACTATCTTTCGTACAAAGCATATAGATAAATATTGAATTGGAAAAGTTGGTTAAAGAAAAGAAATAGGCCAGAATATAATCTCAGTGACAAGTGCATGGATCACAAATCATTACAGAATACCCCAAGTTGAAAGGGGCCCAGAAGAATCATCCAAGCCTAACTCCTGGCCCTGCACCCCAAGAACCCCATCATGTGTCTGAGAGCATTGTCCAAACTCTCCTCGAGCTCTGTCAGCCTTGGTGCTGTGACCACTGCCCTGGGGAGCCTGTTCAGTGCCAGCCACCTCTGTGGGGAGAACCTGTTTGTAACCTCCAACCTTAACCTGCCCTGACACAGCTTCAGCCATTCCCTCAGGCCCTGTCACTGGTGACACAGCAGAGATCGGTGTCTGCCCCTCCTCTTCCCCTCACAGGGAGCTGCAGGCTGCACTGAGTCCCCCTCAGTCTCCTCTCCTCCAGCTGAGCAGGCCAAGTGCCCTCAGCAGCTCCTCACACGGCTTCCCCCAGGGCCTTCTCTGTCCTCATGGCCTCCTTTGGGTGCTCTCTGATAGTTTCATCTCTTTCTTACTCTGAGGTGCCCAAATCTGCACACAGCACTCGAGGTGAGGCCGCCCCAGCCCAGAGCAGAGCAGGACAATCCCTCCCTGGCCTGACTGGCAATTCTGGGCCTGGTGCCCCAGGACAGGGATGTCCCTGCTGGCTCCAGGGCACTGCTGGCTCAGATCCCACTGGCCATCAACCAGGACCCCCAGGTCCCTTTGTGTGGTGCAGCTTTCCAGCACCTCCTTCCCCAGTCTGTAACACATCCAGGGCTGCCCCAGCCCAGGTGCAGAATCCAGCACTTTCCATTGTTGAACTTCATACAGTTGGTGATTGCCCAGCCCCCTACTTTGTTGAGGTCTCTCTGCAGGGCCTCTCTGCCTTTGAGGGAGTCAACAACTCCTCCCAGTTTTGTATCATCTGTGAACCTACTTTGTGTCGCTTCAAGTCCTGTGTCCAAGTCATTCATGAAGATCCTGCAGAGCCTGGGCCTAACAGAGCCCTGTGAAACCCCATGAGTGACCAGTCACCACCTGGTGTCACCCCATTCATAAATGACTGTTAAATGATGTGGTGTTCCAAGACAGTCTTTGTAATAAAATCCATGACAAAAGCAAAACCCTTTCCTGTGAAAAGGTTCATGAAGGCATGGAAGAAAGTGATCAGCACCTTGTACATCACACTTGAAGAGTCATTTTCAGTTTGCTTACATAAGACCTAAAGGACTGCAAGTACTTACAGTGTCACCACAGGCAATGGAAAGTTCACAGTGTTTTCAAAGACTGTCACTCAGGCAGGACATCAGTTACAGGACACTGGTAAAACTTGAGTAATAAGCTCCAGGAAGATGACATGTTCAAAGGTATTAAGATGGCAGTTTTAGGCACAGCCATTATTCACATAGATCTCTGCCACCAAGGGAAATTTATTAGAACTTCCAGTGTGATTGCAACAATATGTAAATTGGAGTGCTCAAATGAGGATATATGGTGATGATGTATTTTAGGAGTCACCAACTAAAGATTGGAAGTAGGGATGAAAAAATGATGTGATTACTGTGGTCAGGCATTCTGAAGGTCTTGGTTTAACAGACTGAGCAAGATGTAATACATCAGAGAAACCCTCCAGAATACAGTTGCTCAGTAATAATAATAAAGTGACTGTCTTAAGTATTGAACTATGGAATACAGTCTATCAAAACCAGGTTATTATAGAAATGGAGACACAAAAAGACATGAAAAATAGATGAGTTGTATGGTCTTGTTGACCATATTTTGGTAATATAGATTCTGCAAGCAGTAAAATTTATGAATACTATCAGATTCCTGTACTAAATGGTCTCTGTTTTATCTGCATTGCTGTTCAGATGTGAAGAGTTTTTTAAAATGAGGAAGCGATGATATATTTGAGAAAAACTGGCAGACAATGTTAACCAGAACTACACTAAGAGATCATTGGCCTCTGTTTATTTATTTTTTTAAAAACACTTTTTCCTTTAGTCTTCTATGAGGAAAAAAAAAAAGCAGAGCTCTTTTACAAAGCAAGTCCACATTCACATTATGAAGAGTAAAGATCTACAGTGTGAGAAAGCATGTTTATTGTCCTTCAGATTTTAATGGGGATGAAATACATGGAGTGACACCCATCCAGGGACTACCAGATCCTCTCATGTCAATAGTCATCCACCTTAACAAACCTCTGTCTTCATAAAGAGCCAACTAGTCTTCTTCAGAACCCCCTCAAAATAATCTCTAATACCTCATCCCTGTGCTAGCATCTGGCATCATGCACAAGACAAGCCCTGACCACCACCATCATATGTGTACCTGAACAGGACTCACACTGAACACAAGGTGCCACAAAGCTACATGCTGAACAGGACAGATACTTAACTGCAGGTGAAATTGAGACACACAATAGCCAGGAAACTGTAATTGCAATGAAACTGCACTGTAAAAATCCAGCGGGAGTTGTAAAACAGATATTGTATAGATTACAAACACAGTTTACATCTTGCAGAAAGAGTCACTTTACAGACAAGAACAAATCTTTGGAAAGAGGAAGAGGTATGCTGGAGTACTATCAAGTCACCTCAGTCCACAAAAGAATCATCAGATTTTAAGTTACAGTGAGAAAATGCAGACACCTTTCATGACTATGGCCATTTCTGCTGAATCTTCTTCATGGCATCCCAGAGTGGGCTTCCAAATCCCTCCACTTCCCTTCACATGTCCAAGGCCCCCCGATCTCCCAGAGCGGCCTTTCAGCCCCCATGGCAGGGGGCCGAGGCACACAACCACCAACACATTTTATCTGTTACATCCCAGGCCTGAATGAGGGGGAGGAAAAAATAATAATGATAATCAGCACCTTCAGCTTCAATCAGCAGCATGTTCCAAGATCGCAGGATCTGAAATTCAAATGATCAAGAGGCCATTAGAGACATTATAGATTTAGCAGATGTATGTTCATGTATGGGCCACCAGGGGAGAGGAGGAAATACAGAAGCATTAATTCCAAAGAAATAGAAAATGAAGGATAGTTGACCATATTCATCCTTTCACAGAATAGTTATGTGTCTCACTAAAAGTATGCTTACTGTCCAATCTTTAATGTTTCATGTGGGCAAAAAATATTAACAATAAATATTTCCCATCCAGCTCTAACTTTAATGACTGTTATTTACATCAATAGTTTGCTTATAGGATGAAAATCTACTTCAGAGTTCTCTCAACTACAGACTAACCTTTAGATGACTTTCCATTCCACTTGGACTGGTCATACATTGTCCTCCAAGGGAAAAAGCCTCCAAGATTCTTTTGCTGCCCACACTAGTATAGCATGAGAACTGAAAAGAGTGATCTTGCAGTAAAGATTTTGCTATTTGAACTCTTCAAAACAAATATCTGTTCCTTTTCAAAGGGTATTTCTAACACTTATTGCTGCAAAGACATAAATATAATGCTTATCCATAAAGCCATTCAACAAACACCTACATATCTTTGCAAACAAATAGAAGAAATTTCTAGGGATTCCCTAATTTCCATATGTAGTCATCATACTTTTCAACTAAAATTGGACTAAAATTTTCAGTCTGCAGGCTTTGGGACTGCACTGTCACAGTCACATCACATTACTTCCATCAAAACAGCTGGAGGTTTCCAGTGTAGGAAGCAATTATTATGAAAAGTGTCAATGTGTCATTCTCCCCAAGTCACATGATTAACTTCACATTATTGCATTTGACAAGTAGCCAGCTCTAAGTCTCCACCAAGAAAAGGGAAATGGAGAGAGAGCACACGTGCAAGTCACAAGAGGAAAGAAAAGTTTACCCACTGCTATGCGAGCAGATTTTGACATTGGTGACTGATGCCACAGCTGTGATATATTTCTGGAGTTTAATTGTTTTGGTGGAAGGGATGCTTAGGTCTGCATGCATGAACAAACACAGTTTGCTTTGTCCTGACACTGCATGTACAAAAGGTGTCTATCTAAAACAACATGCTCAGTAATTATATCTTCAATGAATGGTTCAAGTGTTTTAGGAGGTAACAATCACAATTCATGGCAGGGACGAGAGAAAACGTCCCTCCTGTCAAATGCACAACAAAGAAACAGAGTTACTGTGATACCTTTGAGACCTAAAAGGCTCAATCTAATGACAGTGCTAGGCATCAAGGACCAGACACGTCCCTGAAGATTCCTGCACCAGTGACTTTCCAGGGTATGTCCTCAAAAAGAAACAAAGGTGTGGTGATAGCCTCAAGCAGACGTATTTCTTAGCATATGGTTCATCTACTGTTTTAACTCATGCAATCTGACCAGTTGCATTAAAAAAAAATAAAGCAAAAGTGTTTTGGAACACAAGCCATATGAGGAACAACTGAGGGAGCTGGCGGTGTTTATCCTGGAGAAAAGGAGACTCAGGTGTGACCTCATCACTCTCTGCAACTTCCTAAAAGGTGGCTGTGGTCAGGTGGGAGTTGGTCTCTTTCTCCAAGTAGCAACTGAGAAAACAAGAGGACACAGTCTCAAGCTGTGTCAGGGGAAATTTAGGTTAGATATTAGGAAAAAGTTTTTCACAGAAAGTGTGATCAAGTACTGGAATGTTCTGCCTGGGGAGGTGGTGGAGTCACCATCCCTGGATGTGTTTAACAAAGCCTGGATGTGACACTCGGTGCCATGGTTTAGTTGAGGTGTTAGGGCTGGGTTGGACTCGATGATCATAAAGGTCTTTTCCAACCCTGTGATTCTGTGATTCTGTGAAAAGACAAGACAGTAACAAGCCTGAACAACCTGGCTATACATTCCCCAAAGCAATCACAAGTGCCTTCCTCTACATCCTCCCCCCATTTTCTGGTTAGTAGGCGTGTTCTGCTCAGTCCAGAGCACGCTGCAGCCTGGCTCTCCTGTGAAGGCACAGACCCAGCCTGGATGCCTCTGCCTTGAAGCCAGCCTGCTCTGTGGTTCCAGGGAGGCTTGGCTCCTGCCGAAGTCAGCACACCCCAAAGAAGGGTTCTCTGGTTCGCAGCTCCAAACTCCTGACTCAAACCACCCACACAGGTCCTGGTCCAAAAAACAAAGCTCTGAGGAGGGTCTTCTTTTCAGGAACCTGCACAAGTCAGACTGCATACCAAAGAACACCATGCACAGGTAGCACAAACTACTCCAACAGCTTGGAGTGCCAGTGTCTCATTTTTCCATTTCACTTGGCACTAGGAGGACCATGCTATCAATTTTGAAGCTAATAATTTGTGAAAGTATTTGGAAGGGAAGCAAAAAAGCAACTTGGGGGACTTCATCAAAAAGAACTTCAATACTTTTAAGCTGGAGTCAAGACAAGAAAATTATACAAAACATATGAGATCCTGAATCCTAATTTCACTTATAGCAGGCATCTCCTGTTTGTACAGTCTATTCTCCAGCTACTCATGGTATATTAAATTAATGGAAACTCTGAGCTTTAGCATATGTTTAATAGCTACAGTGTGCTTTTTTGAGCAATGATATGACTTTCCTACTGTATAGAAAAACACACATGGATGCATTTATGCATGTCAAAAATACCCATGTAGGCTTTGATATTAATCAACAACACATATCATCCTTGGTCAAACTGTACTTTAGGCTGTATTTAACAATGTAGAGGTAAGCTGGTAAAAAGTGTCCCAGTTCCTGAGAACCTAGAAAAATCCTAAAAAAAAAAAAAACAAAGCAAAAATCCAAAACCAAACAAAATAAAACAAAACAAAAAAGTAAAAAACACACAAAACCCCCAAACAAACAAACAAAATAAAAACTAACAACAACAAAATCAGTTACAAGAAAGACATTCTTCCACAATCAACCAGAGTTCAATAAGCCTTTGCTCCTTCCATAGTATGGTTGTAATATCACCCCATAACTCACATGTCCCTCACACTCACGCAAATGTAAAGATCTGTGGAACAGAGCAGGACAAGAGGAAATTTTTCATCTGTGTTTCAATCAAACTTTCACTAACTAGACTAGGCAGGTTTGGCTAACGCTTAGTGATAACACTCAAGACAAGAAATCCAAGTTCTAATCCTCAATATGTGCCACCCAGAAGGATGAGGGTGACATCATTTGCACATTTGGAAGGTGCTACATATGGAAATGCACCAAGTTGTTGTCAGTGCGCCAAAACAACTGCAGAAATGTAATTGTTTACTCTAAAAGTACAGGTACAGGGAAATCACAGATGTTTTTGAACTGTGTTTGCATCCAAAACAGCTATATCCACAATCTGTACTGAATCAGTGCTCCCCAGTGGCAGGAATGTTGGGCAGGTGTGTGTTGCACACTCAGACATGGGAACACCATCCTGTCTCCCTCCCATAATTCACGCAGCCGAGGCAAAACATTGCACCAGAACACAGGACAGCCAGGGTCAGAGCAGCAGGCCAGGGAAAAGCAGCTGTGTGGCAGTGAGGTGTGCTGACACATGGCTTCTGCTGTGAGCCAAGAGTGACACCTGCCGGGATCCAGGCTGGCCTCAGCTCGGGGAGCTAAGGAGAGCCTGGCCAGGAGAGCCCAAACTGCACTGACTGACAGCGTTGGTGGCTTTAGCTCCTCCTGCACACACACACACACACACACACACACACACACATCCCACAACCTGCGCTTCAGAGGAATCCACACACTCAGGAGGCTTCTAGACGAGCTACACCACATCACACAACACAACAATGGCACACCACATCAAAACTGTGCAGCAAAAAGGAGCAGTTAACATTTGTGTTAGGACTAAAGGACAACTGAGTTCACTTCAGAGCAGTGAAGGAGACAAGCAGCAGAAATTGAAAGGTCAAAGGCACTCACTGTAATCCTTCCCACACCTGTCCCACATGACTTTCAGGGACAGTGATACCACCCTAGAAGTGAAACAGAGAACATAGCCACAAGGAAAATAAATACTGCTGGAACTTTCATCAGCTGAAAATGATGTGTTTGTGGTCAACATGGTGCCAGTCTTGAGAAAAGGTTACAAGAAGTTCAATATCCACATTTGTTCTGAAGATTTCTAGAAAATTCAGCAAAGAAAAATAATTTTGTGCAGTAAGTAAGTAACAGAGAATTAGTTCTATATTGCAGTGTGGCTGAATATCCCTTATCCTTAGATCTCAACCTTTACTACAGTGCTACTCCAGGGTGGCTCTGCGGGCCCTGCACTTAGCACAGGCTTTGCAGTGGTAGTAGGGTTAGTGAGCACAATTTAACTAACACTACGAACTTACTCCCTGCCATCTTCCTACAGCACCAACCTGTAATTGATTCCATTCTCTGTGGTTTTGAGGTAGGAGATCTCAGACTGAAACTTCAGGGCACAAACATTTCCCATTCTGTTCCACTCCATCCACTCCTAGATATCACGGAAAAATAGGAGTTGGTGGAAAAGGGGGAGATAAAGTAACATCCAAGTAAAACCTCAGCTTTGCATTTTGCTGCTCTAACTTCGTCTGCTCAAAATAATAGAGCATTGCTGCCATCTTGTGCTACAAGAGATGTCTGCAATCAAGGGCTTTCTTTTTTTGTCTTACTTTTTTAAACCACAAAACCAGAGCTGCTACTTAACTTACATTGGCACATTCAGAACAGAGGGTGAGCAAAGCCCCGTGTCCCCCACATTGCCTTTCACCAGAGTGGCCAGCCCAAGGTGCAGAGCTGGCTCCAGTCCCTTCCAATGCCAGGGGCACAGCCAGAGCAGGATGCCCAGGGCTCCCAGGGCCAGGTCCTGCTGCAGACACAGCACCCACAGGGCCAGGTCTGCCCAGTCCCCCTAACCAAAAGGCACAGATGATTTGGGACCTTCCTTGACCATCACCAGTCAGTGGTACAGATGGTCCATGCTTTTTGTTTATGAGAGGAAGCTTGCCACAAGTACTTACAAGGTGGCATGGCTGTCATTGACCTGCTCAGCCTGAGGCAAGCAGCCCACACAACCACTTTTTATTGACAGTAATCAGAGGGTTTGATTCTGGCTGAAACTTATTTAACTCACTAAACAACACAGCTTACATTGCAAGAACTGCTGGGCTGGCAAGGTCTGTGTTTGTTTCCATGCTCAAGCACATTTTGAATTAAGTCAGATTCTTATGGAGAGATTTTTGTTACACTGGTTTCTGAGAAAGATGTTTAAAGGTAGATAAATTTTGACTAAATCTAATTTTAAAAATACACGAGTGATTGTTCCCCCACAGCAGTGAGTACCAAAATAAAAATTATGCCTTTGTCCAAAAATGCAAACGTTTTCACATATTTTAAATCTTTAAAAAGTGCTACCCCAGAGACAGAAACAAATGCCACTGGTGAACCAAAAAATAAAAGAAACTTTCTCAGAGAGACAGAGGCCTTCATTTCTTAACCACTCTAAAGGCCTGCAACAAGACAGTGTCCAGATTTTCTTGACTCCAAACAGACACTGGAAAGCAGATTAAAAAAACTAGCTTTATGGCTTTATGGTTCTTGCTTTAAAAAATCTTTCACTCTCAGAAAAGAAAACCTGAAGGCTCCTCCACCCATTGTCACAGAAAGCTTCATGGAATTGGCCATCCCCTTATGTACAATTTGGTTTGTCTTATCTTACCAAAAGATTGGCTGTAGTCAGGTATGTTCCTTATCCAAAGAAGATTCTGGGCTGCTCTGCTGCTTTTGCTTTCTTAGTACTATAAAAAAGCACCAAACAACCCTAAACCTAGAAACTGTTAGAGAATTGTTTGATGTTTACCTCCTCTCCATTCCTCTTCCCTGTTCCATCCTAGACAGTGTCATTCAGCAAGAGTTTATGTATATTAAAAAATCTGTACCAACCAGTAGTTAGTTTACTTCGGGTTTGTTACTTCTATCATTTTACCTGGTCTGGTAATTCACCATTATTTTTCAATTCCTACCCACCACCACCATCCCTCCTTCTGCTATCCTCAGTGTCATCTAAACAGCATTTAGGCAAGTGAAGTTGGGCAAAATTAATCAGGCTGTACTGACCAGGGCAATTCTCATTTTAGTCTCTGCTTCATCATTTGAAGTGATGCAGGATGAAAAACTTCTACTCTGAATCAGTGAGATCAGAGAGTAAACACCCCAGTGTGTCATGCTATGGCTACCCCCAAAGGGACACAAATGTTCATACCTCTCCCCAGTGCAAACCCATTTTCACTTCTCCAAAGCAGAATGAAAAATATAGATCTCTGTTTTGCTCCAGCAAGACTATGAAGTACCTGAGGACTGTTAAAATGTTCCCAGACCTAGAAAGCTTTTAATATTTTGTTAAAAAATTTAATTCCTCTTTGTTATTCCAGGTTTGGTCTAGCAATAGGAGAAGGTTAGAGTTAGGGCAAGCAAGTTGCACAGAATTAGTGCAGACATGGCTGTCTCTCTGCTGTACAGACAGGCAGCTGGTTTGCACTCACTTCAGTAAAGGAGTCACCAGCTGACACCTCCACAGCATGCTCACTGAGGAAGATCCCACCTCTGTTTCCAGCCCAGAAGCAGTTCTGACAGGGCCTACAGACAGCCTTTGTGTCTGGAGAAAAACACAGCATTACTGTTCAAGCCCATCCTCTAGTGCACACACAAAGCATATGTGTTCTGACAGCCACTCACGACAGGAGCTTGGCTCTTTCACTGGAGCTGTCGGCACTCATTGTTTTAGTCTGGAGCCCTCCGGTTCAGTCCTGGAGCGTGAGCCAAAACCCTGGCTGCAACACAGATATTGTGGAAATACCAGCAGACAGTCAATGATCTGAAAAGTTAATGCTTTGCTCAGATATATCCAGGGAAGGCATAGTGGTTGGACCTCTCCAGTATAGACAACAGTGCAATATTTAAATGAAAAAATTACAGTTTTATCCTTGCCACATGCAGAGGAGCAATGGTGACAAAGTGGTGGCACCTCTGACACAGAAGTGTCCTAGCTGATACAAAATTTTGCTGTGTTAAAAGTGGGAGGAATGACAGACTTGTCTTTACAAACAAACTGTGGGTCTGCTGGTAGACAAATCTAGCACTGAGAGATAAAAGAAACAATGGGAAGGACTCCACTGATTGATGAATGGAAAGGATATTTGCCTTTACAAACAAACTGTAGGTTTGCTGATAAATTAAATTGGATATTGAAAGATGAAAGAAACAATGGAGAAAAACCTTAAAATTCCATAAGAATTAAAAATTTAAGAGGAGGGTTATACATCAGAGAGGATCAGGCGTGCCAGAAAGTCTGTACTTCTCAAGTACCTCAGCCAATGGGGAAAGAGAGAAGGGAAATGCTGCAAGGAAATTGGGATAAAAAGGAGGCTGCGTCCTCCAAAAATTTGAGAGACCCCAGGGGAATGCCACATGGCCTCTCCCTTTATTCAAGGGATAATAATAATAATATATTATTATGAAGTAAAAGGGACTCCTCTGTCTCCTTTCTGGACATAAACCTCTGATGTTTGTGGATTAATTTTCCTGACACAAGCTCCAACTTATTTTTTTCATTACAGATTTCAGTTTTATAATGTAACTACATAGGTCCTGTTCTGATAGGCCATTCTGAGCTTAATAAAATATTTGTCTCCTACAATGGGATAGGAGTAATGAATATTATTTTAGTTATAGATTAAATGTGCTAATAAAATACTTCATCTAATCCTATTTTCTAAGCAGCATGGCTACTTACAATCTTAAAAGGAACTGTGTCACGAGAGTGGTTTCATACAGCACTAGGCTCCTCCTGGTTTGATGCAAATGTCACAGATGTTGTGGTTAACATCCATTACTGATGATCTGATTAAGCCTGCACTGAGTGGTACTGGAACACACTATGAATTAATTACCATCAGAGGGGTGAAGGGTTGAAGGTGTTTAGAATTTAAATTTGTCATGTTTATACAAATAAATCAGAAATAAACAAATACATCAAAATACTTTAGTGTTTAAAATTGATTTGCTTCTGTAGAAAAGAAATTATATTCTGGATACAAACCAGTAAGCTCTAACAGACGTAGTGCAGATTTTCATTGCAAGAAAAGCAACTTCTGCTTTCCCATTTCAGTTATTGTCACAAATTCATGAACAACCACTTGAATACAATCCTTAACTCCTATTGAGTAGTATCATGGGATACAGGAGCAAACATTTTATCAATTGGTGTTTCTGGGTACAACTGGGGAAAAGTGCTCAAGTCTGCACAGCTGTCCTTTGTATGAATTGTCCCTGAAAGCCATGGGTCACACTGTGATCCCTGTAAGTTTAATGTACCACTCCAATCATTTCTGTCACAGAGAAATGGTGGAAAATTGTTCATCCCAAAGCATGTGGACAGTAAGATGAATAAATTGTAATGACTTGCGTGATACCAGTTGACGCAGAGATTCCAGGGTAGTCACCAGTTTCTGTCAGGCTGGGTTCCCTTGAGTTCCAGCCAGCAATGAGGAGTTAAAGCCACTCTCAGGCCTTCAGGAAGGCCATTTAGTGTGAGAATGTAGCTTAGCCCTAGGCACTGGAAATCTCCCTATCAGAAGCAAAGAACTGAATATCCCAGTATTTCTAACAGAAATGCATTGAAGTACACTGTGCTTTTATAGCACATCTACTTCCTCACATCAAACTTGGAACTGAAAATGAAGGTTTTCTGGACCATGATCTTGCATACTGTAGATCAGTGAGAGGACCCACAAAGATACCAGTAATTTATACATGCCAGGCTGTCAGTCTCTACACAGAATAAAACACAGGAATGAAGCTGGTCAGGACACCTGAGGAGGCTACGCTTCTAACATTATTTCATCAGTTGCTATAAAATTCAATTGTTTTCCAGCAGGCTCCATCTTCAGCAGATGGCGTGTTCTGGTTGCAGAGAAGGATGGTGCAGTTCAGCACCAGGCCAGTGTGGCCAAGTTGTTTATTCTAGAGCCCCCTCATCATTGCTGGGAGTGTGGTTTGGGCAAGGAAAACAGGAAGTGCCTCCTCCTGCCTCTCTCACTCACAGAGGAGCTGCTGCCTTCAGCCCCCGTGGAGCTGGTCCCTCTGCCCCCCCTGACTCCCCTGAAGCGTGGCTGCAGATGGGCTGTGCTTCTGACAGGGACAGCAGCAAAAGGTGTGCACAACTGTGGTGCTGAACTGACAACTCCAGAGGGGAAGTTGCTAGCAGGGAAGGACGAGCAGGCAGGGCTGAGCTGAGCTGAGCTGAGCTCCCACTCAGCTGAGCTCACTGAGCCAAGAATAAAGAAGCTGTGCTAAACTGAGGCAAACCAAGCTGGGGGAAGTGCAGCTGAGTGGTAGGAAAGGGGTAGCAGCTACCTCCAGGATCCACCTACAGCACAATGAAGGGGTGGAAACGTCAAGACAGGCACCTGTGCAGAGCTGAGCCCCAGCTGCAAGCCCCCTACTCTGATGACCCAGCTTCCAAGGCATTTGTTTGTTCTCATATTTTTTGGGCGTTTGAGCTGAGGGTGTGGGAAACATTAGCTGTGGGAGCTCCCCCACCATATTGCCTTTGTTTCCTAGTGATCACGTGGCACAGCAGGCAGAAATGATCCCCACATTGCCTTTGTCAGTGGAAACTATATAGGTGTGATCAATGGGAAGCTTCTGTCATCTTGTATTTGTTGCCAGTGATAAACAACTTTTTGTGGGTAAAACATCTTCTCTTTCCATATACTTTTGTCATTAATATTGCTGTTGCTATTTTGTTGTTAATGTGTGTCTTATTCCATTACCTTGAGTTTTTAGTAACTGTTATCTCAACCCACAGCACCTCCTTTATTTTCCCTCCCTTGCTGGAAGGGGTGGTATTGTTGCTTCCCAACAGTGAATCAGGACTCCTGGACTCCAATATCAGCAGGCTTATATGATTTATTAAAATGACTCTATTGATCAGAAGGAATTTGGGCTGTATGTGCCCAGGTACTGAGCTAACATGCTTTCTCCTTCATGTTCAGTACAAGAATGCCAGAA
Source organism: Dicaeum eximium (assembly GCA_013396995.1). NCBI lineage: Eukaryota > Metazoa > Chordata > Aves > Passeriformes > Dicaeidae > Dicaeum > Dicaeum eximium. The sequence continues at coordinate 568,395 of VWZP01010576.1, forward strand.
TGCTTAGAGTTCAATGATAACAATTGTCCACATCATTGGTTGAGAGAGAGAGAGGCTTCCATCCCCCATATGGGAGACAGGGCAGCCAAACACCACCTGTCCTTGAAAAACACACAGCCCAGAGATATGTTTATCAAAAATGTGCTGAGAAGTGAGCTTTAGCATGGAAGGAAAAATTCAGCAAGTCTGCACCCAAGAAACTCATAAAATACCATAACTACAGGGTGGGGGGAAGGGGAGTGGCTTATTTGGAGTTTAACTTCCTGTTGGTGTTAAAACTAGCACGTAAAGGAGCTGCTGAAACCTGGGATACAAGAAAACCCCAAAAACCTATTCAAATAAGTTTTTGTTTTTAAAGCTGTGATTCCAGGCAGTCTGGGACTGGTTTAGCTCAGCTTTGATGTTAGAAATGCAGAGGCTGGCCAGCACTGTGCACTGCAGCACTGCCTGCAAACCCCAGAGCTAGAGCAGGGTGTGGGCTCAGGGCAGGCAGATGCAGGCAGCAGCTCTGCTAAAGCATCACAGTGGGATGCAGCACACATGCTGACAAGCTCTGCTGCCTGGTATCACCAGGAACAGCTCTGCACTGGCCAGGCACGGCATGCTGGTTGAGAATAATGAGAGACCTTTTCAGGCAAAGGTTTTTAAGGTACTTGCAGACCCCACCTTCCATCATCAGCGCAAAGAGAACCAGCTGTGGATAGGTAACAGTAAGAAATTATTTACTGCTCTTATTTTATATTTGGCCTAATTTAAAAGCGAGTATACAAACACAGCAGGATCATGCACTCAGGTGCCACCCCTTCCATGGGCAACCTCTTCATTTCATAACTGATTTTTGTCCCATTGGCCTCATCTAAACACACAGAAGCAGCCAGGAAGAGAGCTACAGTCTCAGTACAGTCTTCTAGCCCTTCACTGAGGCTATCAAACAATCTGCTAGAAGAGGATAGAATCTGCAGAAAAGTATATTACATTCCAAAAGGAGAAAAATAAATACAACACAGTCTGAGTTCTTGCAGCACCAGCATAATTTTGCTCAGTCAGAGCTTAAAAGCCTCACCTCAAAATCTACTTTCATCTTTCAGAAAATGCATTTTAAAAACCCAAAAAAATAAAGCCTACATAGCACCATCCAGCCCTTCATTCCACAACCCCCCACAGAGGTTTAAACCCTCATGGTACTTGCCAGGCAGGTCTCTGTCAGTCCTTCCACCAGAGCAATAATCCCAGCAACAGCCAATCTGGATAAAGATGTTTCTGGACATAAACTGCAAACTGCTGCTGGAGTAAAAGGACACTGAGGGGGTGTCTGCCTGTCACTACATAAATTCCTCCCAGTTTTGACTCCTGTAGCAAGCACATGTACTTCACATGAAGACCCCATCCCTGACCCAACCTGCATTACTCATGGTCACACAGGTGAAAAGCTCAAAAACTTCAACTTCTCATCTGTCTTCAAGTCAGATATATGTAACAGCAGAATTTCACTTAAGCTTTTCTTCTAGCTGGAGCTATCTGAGGAGCAAAGTACAGCATTAATCTGTCGAGTCCAGACCTGCTTTCAAACATCTTTTCCTTCACACTTCAGTCCATACAGCCATAGCTAATAACACTCATACATCAGCAATTTTCATCCTGTGGCTCACACTCCTCTGGGGGCAGGGAGAGAGACCACAAACTATTTGAGAGATATCCATTAAGAGTGTCTGAGAAAACCAGGTTTCTGCACACCTTACAGCAAACCACTTATGGGCCCATAAAAATTTCATACCAGTCCCTTGTAATTTGGAGGGGAGACTCCAGGAGCCACTACTGTCCACTGTGATATTGCAGTGATAGAGAAATCTCTGATTTAAGACCTCAAAACCCCACACTATTTTACCAGCTTTGTCCCTTTAGCATAGCAATAGATAGGACTTGTCACTGCTGTGGGCCTCAGTCTCCCTACCTGTAAAATAAGGGGGAAATAATTGCATTTAAAAAAAAAAAAATCTTATTTAAGATTAAATAAACGTTATTTAAAAGGCATGTGTTGCTACTGTTCTGCCTTTAAAGTTCACCTCTGTAAATCTCCTCAGTACATCAGATAGTTGCCTTGAATTCCTGAGTCTCCTGTAATCAAACCCTGGAATTCTGCACTGGAAGTCACACATCTATCTGGAACTATCCTGTTTGCCCACATATAAATAATTATTGTGAGGTTGGTTTAGTGTTTACACATTGGGGGCAGAACACTACAATATATGTAAATATTAATGTAGTTGGTGCCAGTTACATATTCTATGTTTGCAAGCAATTGACACACAAATCACAGAAAACAGGATCGCAGAAAAACAGAGCAGGAGCAGAATGCAAAAAGCATTGGTCAGCATAGCAGGGAAACCATGCCAGCATTATGACACCATTAAGGCAAAGCTTCTCAAGCAGATTTGTCCTGTCGACACAGGGACAGAAAGAGATGATTGCATATAATCTGTATCAGCAGAAATACTTCAGTTGCTCCCAGCTGTTGGGCAGAATTTAGCAATGATATAAACCTTGCATACCTTCAAGGATGCCTTGCTAGTTCAGACCTTGAAGGATGTTGTTTCTTCAAGTAAATTTGCTAATTTACTATTAAGCACCCATAAGATCTTGTGAAGAACCAACAAGCCATTGTGCTAGCTATTGTCCAAACACAGATTTTTTTTTAAACATTACTCCTGTTCCAGCAAGCATACAATCACTGGTTTAATAATTATATGTATATTTATCATACACAATTCTCACATGTTACATGACCTGGCTTTTACATGGCTTTGCTTTAAAAGCTTTATCTGTATTTCTACTGCTTCCTGGAAGAATTCCACAGAACAGCTTTTATATGTGCTTATAATTTTTAAAAATGCATGACTTTATTAGAAGAATTTTTTAGAGAAAGAGTGATAAAGTACTGGAATGGTTGGCGCTGGGAGGTGGTGGAGTCACCATCCCTAGATGAGTCTAAAAAAAGACTGGATGTGACATTCAGTGCCATGGTTTAGTTGAGGTGTTAGGGCATGGGTCGGACTCTATGATTTTGAAGGTTTCTTCCAACCTAGTGATTCTGTGATTTACCTCAGGTCAAAACCTCCCTTACTTTGACTAGCAGAACAGCTTGCAAATAAGTCTCTTAAAGCAGAGCAAGAGGTCAAAATAGAGGTTTCCCAGAGTGACTCCAGAAGTCCTAAGGGGCAGATGGCATGAACCCCGAGCCCCAGCCCTCAGCATGCATCTTCCAACACCGAGGCAGCCAGCTGACCCTAGGCACTGGCACTTCTGGCACAGCCGTAAGCACACCGGCCCGTCCAAAGGGTTTGCTGACTTTAGAAACACTAGCATGTAAAATATGATGGAGACAAAACCACTCAGCCCCCAGGCACACGGCACCCTGGAATGTGGTCTCCTTCACAAGCCATTTTAGTAAGAGGCCTGAGCACAGCTCTCACCACCCCAGTGACCTGAACTGCCAGCACCCACATTCATGAGGTAATTCAGTGAGAAAGCACAGCAAACACATGTTCTGTGTCACAGTACCCACCTTGGCAGGGCACGTGGGCACTGCAAGCCCTGCTCAGGCAGTGTGGGGCCGAGCCAGGCCGGCAGTGTGGAACGGTGGCGCAGGACACCGGGCCGGAGCCCTCAGCCTCATCCCTTGGCCCAGGCAGAGCCACGCCTGGGGCAGGCCTGACCTCCGCTGAGGGACCCTAATCCTCCTCCAGCAACAAGGTAAAGCACCAATTGTTGTTTTAATTGTCAGACTGAAACTCCTATCCCTAAAGCCAGATAATGGAATGTTATACGTTTGGGGTTTCTCTGCTGTCTCAGTACAAAATGTTTGTTAGTCACTTTAGCATAATACACCTTTAAAAATATTTCTAAGCCCCTCCTCAATGTGATTTCCAGTGAACATTAATTTACTTCACTGCTTTGATGCTTTCTTTTCTTTCTTTATCCATTAGCAAAGCATTCTAGGTCCTTGCCCTCACGGACATAGAGCGGCAGTCAAGAAGCTTTAAAGTTGCACTCCTTTATTAAAAGAGTTTTGCATTACATTACTTTGTTTTCAAAGTGCAAGGGATGCTTGTATTAAGTTGCCATGAGTTATGTTTGGTCATCCTGAGGCAGACCAGGGCTTCTCTGTGAATAGTGCTGGTGACATCAATGACATAAGTGAAAGGTTCATTACCTGGGTTATCAGTATGGGAATCTGACCTTAGGAATTCATTGTTCTACTCATCATCCATAGGAAGTAGTAAAACTTCAGTTCTCCTTTCCATGTGTTATGTAGCCATGGAAAATTGAAAGTAGCATATATCAAGCCATATACAGACTAGGAAAGAGCTTGCTGCATCATCTGCTCTGTCATCATCTTCCAGAGAAGAATCATTGCTCTTTTAATCAGAAAACATGGAACATGGTCCAGGCTCTGCAAATATCTTCTGCAGTCTGAAGGCAGGTAGCTATCAGAGACACATCTCCTGAGATGTTTGTGGCACTTCTAGTTAAGAAATCTGTCTGGTTTGCCTCAGTTTACTGTCAAATATACTATGGCAATACTTTGTGATTCTTGAGATAAAAGTGTCTTGTGCTATTCTGAGGCAAAGCTGCACATCCTCCAGCAAGCAGTCACCTGCAGGCTGGCTCTGTGAAGCAGGAACAAGGAGACTGTTAGCAGTATGAGTGGAGGGATTGCAGTCTGGACATTTTCCAAGTGACACTGTTTGAGCTCCAGCCTGGGTGGTCTGAGCAGTCTGCCTGACTCTGTAAGTGTGTGGGAGTTATGCATTGCAGGGTTGTGCATGTGTTCATCCCTGAAAGCAAGGGAGTGCAACGGTGAAGCTGCATGCTAATGATGCTCCTGCTGGTGATGGAGTCAGTGACTCAAAAGGGATTATGTTTGTTGACACAGAGCACATCTGGCTGCCATATAACTGTGCACTCCAGAGGTCTAATTCTGTCCTGATTTACTCCCCATCTGGGTCGTGGCTGTAACTCTTCCAGATGTGCCACAGGTTGGTAAATATAATTCTTTTATCAATGACTAAATTTGGACAGAACTTGGTCTTCTGTATGTGCCTGTAGATTTAATTTAATTTTAGTGATACATTTGGATTTAGGAGGCTAATTAGAAGCACTTGGTCTCTGCCTAGACCTGTAACATAAGTGTTTCTTGATCAGAATACACAACTATTGGAATAAGGCTGCCCAAGTCCCTTGCTTTATTTGAATTAGTGTGGTTTTTTCTTAAAGCATTTGTTTTCTTGGCTAAAAGAGTTGATACCTATGTGAGTATGTATATGAATGTCTCTATAAAGAAGAATAATAATGATGAGCTTTTGACCACTTTCATGCTCTTTTCCAGTGTTGAATGTCAGTATTGTATAGTGTTGCAGCAAGAACAGAACTGGAGTCTGGAACTTTATCTCTTTTGCAGATAGCTTTTTTTGGAAGATTTTCTAGTATCTATTCTTGTTTTTAGGAGTGATACTATCCATTTTAGACTTTCTTGTGCATACGATGGAGTAGCAGCATAAACCATACTTTAAAGAAAAAAAGTCACAAGTTGATAGCTCTTGTAAGCATTTGTAAAATCCCTTTTTCCACTGTTAGATGGCTCAGATAGGTATGGATGGTTCTTGTACTAAATTTTTAATTAATTACATATTTAATTGTGTCATCATTAATTTTTTTTTATGATAACTTTTTTTCCTTCTTTTTATGGATGCTTCTCCAAGGCAAAGAAGGAAATATATCTAGCACATATTGTAGAAGCTACAATTAAAGTTGCATGTCTATTTTTTACCATACTGTGGCTGATTTTTGTGTACTTCCTTAATCAATTTAGCATATTTATTATCAATAACCTTTTGTTACATTTTGCTCTTCATGTATGAATTCACAGCTTCCATCCCACCACTTCCTGACAGGCTGGGAAGTCAGGTGAAAATGTGATGGACTTCTTCTAGGACAATGAGAGAGCTTTCAGCTAGGTGCAGAAAATGTAGTGGCTGTTGAATTTAGCAAAAATATTTTGGTAAATGTATTCTACTTGCTTATATGTTTTCATATTGCATTTTTATAGAATTCCTGTTTATTTCCCTTTGGTACCCACAGGGTGCATTGTGCAGTAGGTGTAGAGTCAGGTAGCTTGCAGGCTCACTGCTCTTCTGTGTGTGTCCTGAATGTAAAAGAGATTTAATGGAACTGATCTGGTAAGCATGATCCAAAGGAATGAGAATATAAAATTTGGTGTCATATAATTCTGAGTTTATATTTAGATGATGACAATGATTAACTTTTTTACTCCTTTTCTGCCTGTAAAATTGATATTTTCATTTATACCTTTCTAACAAAAGGTTTGATTCGCTTAATTACTACACTGAACATGACAGCTGCTAATATGGATGTTGAATCATTAATTCTCTAATTGTAGCTTTCTTTAGAATTTCATAGGGATCTCAAATTTGATAAATCACCTTTTTACTTCTTTTGAGGAATATTCCAATAAGTCTGCAATATTTGCTTTCTGTATCTTGTTTTGTTTGTTTTTGTAAAATGTCACCTATTGACAAGTGTTTTGTAACTAATGTCTCCACTGTAATTTCCTTATGCTGAACAGACTCATTCCTCAAATACCAGGCTCATTAAGTCATGAAGAAGTTTAAAATACATAGTTAGCTACTTTGAAAGTAATAAATACACACTGGAAGATTCAGAGCTTTGTCATTTACCTATTCACTTTTTTCAGTGGCACTTTCCTCCCTTTGCTGGTTTTCTCTCTTTAACCATCTTTCTGAAGCTGTGTAGAGAGGAAGAAAGTAGTGACATGCTTTATCAACTGCTGATTGCCTGATGCACCAAAGATCTTTCTCCTCAGTTCAGTAAGTTGTAAGGGTACAAGTTATAGATAAGGGGTCAGATGACTGTTCAATATTCTGAAGACAGTGGGTCTAAGTTTACTTTCTGCTACTTGGAATTCAATTTTTTTACCTGCCCTGACCTCACTGGAGCTAACTGTATGTGAGTAGTGTCATGCAGTAGAGAATCTGATCTACACAAATGCTGAAGAAATCTAAATGATGCTTAATTAAATGATAGCTGTGGGCTTTCCCAATAACTGTATGTAATATGGGGTAGTACCACTCATTTTAACTCAGGTAATTAGAAATCTAACCTATCTTGTTTATTTGCAGGATCATAATTTTAAGTAGCATTTGCATGTGAGGCTTTTCCTTTAAGATACTCAAGCTAGTTGCAAATGGTTAAGTTACATGATAAAATACATCTTTAAGGGAGTGTGTGTATATGTGTAAATATATAATCATAAAGCTCCTTCTATGGATACTGGGCTGAGCTTATTTCAGCTGCCCCAGCCCAGTCTGATTCCTCCACACACACTTCACTTCAAAATATTTAAACAGTCAATCCTCTGACATAAGCCATGGTGCATTTTACAAGAGCAGACATATTTGTGGGTTCCAGAAAGGATGGGTACTTCCAGCTTTGAGATTAATACCGTCTTAAGAAACAGGACTCTTTCCAGCAGGTGCTGTTGTGATAGGCCACAGCTGTGTCTCTTCAAAGACAGAAGAGCCTAAAGGGGCTCCTGCTCTCCTCTGACCTGCTTGTACTTTGGACTATATTAATATATACTGAGAGAAATCACTGGGGAGACCTTGCTTTACCAGGTCAGCAGTGCCAGAACTCTTTATTGTGTTTTCCCTTGTGCTGGGGACCTGAATACAGGCAAAGGTAAAGGATTTTGTTCATCTTCTGGTGATGCCAAACAGCATACATTCCTGTGCATGATTCTACAGCATTTTCTTGTCCTCTATCAAAATAATTTCAAAATAATTTCTATTATTCTCACAATAATTCTAGTTTACAAATATTATGTGATATTGCCTAGATTACCAAGGAGCACAATGTATGGACATAAATGCATAACTCCTTTTCAAAAATTAATTCTCTCTCTGCATTTTCCCTGACCAACTACTTATTAAAGCATAAGTAGCATTTGCATGTGAGGCTTTCTCTCCTTTGAGATACTCAGGCTAGTTGCAAATGGTTAAGTTACATGATAAAATACATCTTTAAGGGAGTGTGTGTATATGTGTAAATATATAAACAAAATGAAAGCATGGGAGAAAGTGCTGAGGTTTTTTGACCATGTCATGAGCAATGTATTAACTGTTGTCTGTGGTGGCTGTACCATCCTCCCACTTTGCAATGCACTCGTTTTACGTGTGGTCAAGGGGTAGAAGACAGCTCTATACCTTGTTCCCTAGCCATTGGCTCTGAATGTAGCCCTGAGACTCCACTCTTCAGAAATCTTCCTTCAGTTAAAGCCACTAAAATGGTTTACCTGGCCAAACATGTGGCTATATTGCTGCCATCAAAATGCTGGTAAATAAGCAGTCACAACAACTTGCAGTGATGTTTTGCTCCAGTGACAGCTGATATGACAGTCTGATGCATTATTAATGCACATTTTGGAAATGCACTTAATCCTCACATAGAATACGTAGGCTCAGCTCAAGCATTGCAAATGAGCACGTGTGGATTGAACCAGTAGTGTGCTTTAAGGCAAGTGTAGGATTTTAGGGTGAGTAGTAGGAGGCTTTATGGACTTTGTGTATGCAATGAATTTTGCAAGAGGGTGAAAGGTAGAGATGATGAAGTTGTTCTCCCTGTAAGAAACACTGGCTGTCTCCCCTAATTGGATCCCAGATGCAGACTGATGCAGCTAACTGTAAACAGTGGAGACTTCAGGAAAACCTTTGTCAGCTATAAATGGGAGTCAAATACTTACTCCAAGTCACTTGTTTAAAGCATTTCATGCACAACCCAAGGTACTTTGAGTCAGACCTCTGACAATTTGCAACCCAATTCTTGACAGTGTTTTAGACCCCAAAACAGCAAGACTTGTCAATGAATAGACCTCTGTCTAGACCAAACTTCTCACTGCTCTATAATATTGAGGAGGAAGTGGGATTTCTGCTCAAGCAGTTGTTTACAATCATTTGTTCCTGCTACAGTGTGTCTTATTTACCATCAGGAGGTCATGATTCCTATTAATGTGAAATACATGCCTGCTAATGTACCTCAGCTGACATACCAAACCCAGGGTCAAGACCACGACCACCATCACTAATGCTAGAAGAAGAAATGCTGATAATACTATGTTTGTATGTGATGAATGTGCTTATTAGCTTGCTTACAGAAGTCCTCCCCAGATAAACTGAGCATTAATCTGCTACACATAATGCTTAGGCCATTGCTGTCTTATGAAAATTTGCATCTAAAAAATATTGAAAATGTTTGTTACGAGTCCTGTAATAAGAAAAATAACAGTGCATTGCAATCACTACCTGAATTTTGCTCCTGGCTATGAAGCAGAAGTGAGTTTGAGGTTTGAGACTGGAGTTTAGCTACTCTTTGGCATTTGCTGGTATGGGCATAACCTTCTCCTATGGAACACTGTAGGAAAGAGAAAAAAGAAAGAAGATGATCAGTGGTAGGAAGGCACTCATGGGCACTCATGAGACTGGCAGTATAAGTAGGAGAGCTTGACCTCTACAGAGAGAGTTTGCCAGGCTTATCTATGAAATGCATGACAAATATCAGTGCATCATCCTCAGCAGCAAGATTTTCTCCAGGTTTCAGGAAGAAGTGAACAAAAACTTTACAAAACAAATTACTTACAAAAATTCTTCCTCAACAGGAAGTGGGACAAGTTCTGCTCTGAATTAAGGTCTAACTTAATAAACCTTAAAGCAAGCAGCCATAGTGTTGAGGAGATAAAACACTTACGCAGCTTACCAAGAGAAAAAGTAGTGAGATAAACTAATCAAGAGTTATGGAGGCTGGAAAGATATGGTGGATGAACAGTTCTGTTTCCCAGGCTGCTGTAGGTGTCAGGGTGCCAGATCACTCATGTAGGATTTCAGAAGAGGCATGAAAGGCTGATCTAAAGCATCTAGTCAGAATATTCTCTGACTTAGGTCCTCCAGCTTTGCCTCAACCTATGCAAACATACAGGTTTCCCTTATTGTTAGAACTTGCCAGTGTTTTATAACTGGATAGCCAAAGGAAACTAGATCTTGGTGTCTGCCTTAGTAGATCTACTGCTCTATTCGTTAGAAATTAGGCTAATTGAAATCTTTGTCAATTTAATTCTTAATGAGATGCCCTTTGTGACTGATTATTTTTAACGGTTGCTTTATAATCCTCTGGGAAAATTTAATTTCTTAACTACATTTATAGGAAGAGGTTTTCATGTGAACACCAAGAATTTGTAGGATTTGAGTCTGTTGGGGTTTGACACTGGCTAGAAGCCAGGTACCCACAAAAAAGCATTTACTCATTTTCCTCTGCTACAGTTGAGCAGAGGAAGAGGAAAGAAAATACCAAAGGAGCTCATGAGTTGAGGTAAAGAGGTAAAGATCAGGAAAAAACACTTTAAAGGCAAAACAGGCTCAAAATTTAAAAGGTATAAAGAAAAACTTATTAACAGAATTAAAAGAGTAATGAGAATGAAAATAAACCTTTAGAATACTTTCTCCTCCTGCCCCCCCCCCGCCCAGCTCTTTTTTCCTTCCCACCAACAGCACAGGGAGACAGAACATGGGGGTTTTAGTTAGTTTGTCACTTCTAAAAATCTTTCCTCAGTTCACTTAGAGTCTCTTTTGCTATGCTGTGGAGTCTTTCCCACGGGAGACAGTTCTCAGTGAACTTCTCCAACATGGTTCTAATTTTCATGAGTAGCAGTCCCGCCTGGCCTGCTGCAATGTGAGTCCCTCTCATGGGCAAAATATTTTTTCCTGAACTATGTGGGTCATTCTAGTTAATGGGGTACAGCCTTTTAAGGATGAGGCTGCTCTAGTTTGGAAGCAAGGGTCTTCTTCTTCTATCCTTGGAAGAAAGGATCTTCTCTCTGTTCAAGTTTCTTACTAGATTACGGCTTTTCAGCATCCACATGCTCCAGCGTGAGTATCTTTTCTCAAGGGCTGTGGGTACACTTTTACATCCCCCATGCACTTCATGAATTACAGGGAAAACCAGTTTGTTGCATTATAGTCCCCACCATGACTTGCAGAAGAATCTCAGCTCCACTGCCTGGAGCAACTCCTCCTCCCCCTCCTTCCTTTCCAGCAACCTTAGTGTCGCCGTGTTGTTCTCCTCACGTGTCTTCACCTTTTCCTTTTCTCTGACTTAGGAGAGAATTGGTGTCTGTAGCTTTGTTTGTTCTCAATATCTATCAATTGAAAGGCTTTTATAGAGTTCTGCAGCACCGAAAGGTTGATCCCATCCAGGCTCCACCATCGGGTGAGGAATTGCTCGCCATGCCCCTCACTGCTGGTTACGTGGTCCCCACTGGCTCAACTCAGCACCAAAAAGGAAAAACTGCCCTTCTGTTCGCAGCATGGCTGCCTGAAAGCAGCTAAGCTAATAAAGTTCATTGCAAGCCATGCTGAGACAGCAGTGGCCACGTGGCATAGCCCAGGCCACGCCGATCCCAGCTGCGCAGCCCATCTTGGCTGTGTGGGTGCTCCCAGCACTAGCCCCTGCCTCATGGTCTAGGCCACATGGCTGCTCATGGCACTGGGATGGCCCCTGGCAGCATAGCCCCAGAGGCCATGCTGGAAAGGGCCTGGCAGCCCTCGGAGAAGAGGAAGAAAGAGGAATTGTGCGCCTTTTTTTCTTCTTGAATACGTCATCACAGAGTAATTGCTAACTTCTCTCATTGGGCCAGCCAATGTGTCCATTGTCAGAGCCTTTAGGGGCTCTGCTGGGCGTAGTAGAAGTTTGGAACAGCTTTTCTCTCAGAAGCAGCCTCTGTGGCTTCTACTAAAAGCCAGATTGTGATAAACTAACACAGTCTTTGATCTGAAAATTAATTTTTTAGGCTAAAATAATTTTATTATGATGGAGATCTCATAGTTAATCTTAGTGGTTGTTTCCTGAACCCACAACAGTATTTTTCCAAAATTCTGAGATTGGTCTTGCTTCTAAGCTGTAGAGACTCACAGAACCACCAGTGTCTGGGCAAAGGGGCAATAGCTTGAGTCAAACAACACTACCAGAAAACATTTCCCCTCACCCATGAGATTATGCCTGGCGTTGGAGACTGCCATGGCAATCTTAATATAAAATCAGATTGGATGCAGAACAACATTTGAAGTTTTTTCACTCAATTAAGAAGGATTATGGACTAGGTTTATAATAATTTTCAGATCCCTCGAAGTCTACCTTGCTTTGTCAAGAGTTTCATTGATTCAAAAGCAAAGAGATTATTCCTTGTAATGCCTGTGAAATGTGTTCTTTCACCCAAACAGCACGTTCCTAGACAAAGTTCAAAGGGGTTCTTTTCAGGCTACTTTGCATGAAACAGGGAATGGATAAAATCTGCATAGATGTTTAATGAATCATGATTATTTTGTGTGTAAACAGGAAAACAATGGATAATACACATAATCTTTTCATCATCAGAATCTCATTGTCAGGACAGTTGTCAGAACTTTAGGATGCCAGTTTGGGATTTCTTCCTGTCTACCAGGGTAATATGGCAGTAATTTACACACTCTTGCATAATTGATTTAGAAACACAGGATACCTGCCTTTTCCATCCATTCCAACCAGCCTTGCAGCTTGAGACCAGGTGAAACCCACTCTGAACATGTGGCTGTTAAGCCTGGGGTGGTGGCTGTACGCTCTGTCGAGCTCCTCTCTGCCCATGCTGGTTTGTAAGATCTGTCCTCAATTCCAAGGCTTAAGACAGGCTTTAGTGCTTAGCAAAGACAAACACACAAAAAAATTCTTTGATTGACAAATGTGTAAACATTGGGATAAACTTCCAATGGAAACTTTGTTCTATAGGGAAGTATGCCTACATCTTTTTTTCATGCAAATTAACCAAAAATATTTGGATCTACAGCAAATGTTTGTGCACTCAAGGCACATGGCTAACTTAGATTTTGTCTTCCTGCTGTTATCATGCATATGGGTAGATCTTGATCTAGACTCCACCTTTCCCCATAAAGAGAAAGTTCATTTTCTCAGAGAAACATATCTGTATGAAGCTATTCTTTGCACACTCCTGTCTTTCTGCAGAGATGACTTCCTTACTGTTGTCTTGTCTAATTAGTGATCTGTGAGGTTTTTAAATAAAAAAGGAATCTATTTTTGGTGCAAAGCTTGAGTGGCTAGCTCTTAAAAATAATTTGTTAAATAATTTGTCTGTATTTGTTAGTTGTGCTGACATAGCATCCATTAAGCTTGGACATAGAGTGTTCCTGATTAAATTAAGAACATGGATGACTAAAAGATTACTTCAGCCCTTCTATAAGGAAAAAGGCCTTTTTGAGTTTCTCCTTGTTAGTGCACTGGCATCCCATAAAATAAATATTTTGTGTGACAGATTTCAGGATTAAAAAAAAAAGGAGAAAGTAAGTGTTTTGAGTTATTCCTGAAAATTGTTCCTATCCAGGACCATGATATCCCTGTGAAGTTTTGTACATTTTTCTTTAAAATTTCTTTACCTTTTAGTGTTTAAACATGGTTGAGTGTGAAGGTTGACCCTGGGTGAAAGCCAGATACCAACCAAAGTCAATCTATCGCTCCCCCCAACAACTGGACAGGGGAGAGAAAATATAACAAACATGAATTGAGGTAGGGACAGGGAGAAATCACTCATTGATCACTGTCATGGGCAAAACAGACTTAATCTGAGGAAATTAATTGAATTTATTACTGATCAAAATCAGAGCAGGATGATGAGAAGTAAAACAAACCTTAAAAATACCTTCCCCCACCCCTTCCTCCTTCCCAGCTCTACCTCCTTCCCCAGCAGCTCAGGGAGAGGGGAATGAGAGTTGTGGTCAGTTCATCACAGGTTGTTTCTGCTGCCTCTCAGGGAGCAGGGTCAGAGTCCTTCTCCTGCTCCAGCACAGGGTCCCTCCCAGGGACACAGCTCTCCATGAACTTCTCCAGCGTGAGTGCATCCCACAGGAACAGTTCTTCACCAACTACTCCAACGTGGGTCTGTCCCAAGGAGTGCAGCCCTTCAGGCACAGCCTGTTCCACTGTGGGCCCCTCACAGGTCACAGGTCCTACCAGGAAACCTCTCTCCATGGACCCATGGACACTGCTCCAGCTCGGGCTTCCCACAGCTCCCAGCCAGGATCCTTCAGGCATCTCCCTGCTCTGGCCTGGGCTCCTGTGGGGGTGGCTCTGTGCCCCCCCTGGCTGCAGGGCACAGCTGCCCCTCCATGGGCTGCCAGGGGCTGCAGGGCAACCTCAGCTCTGGCACCTGGAGCAGCTCCTGTCCCTCCTCCTGCACTGCCCTGCGTGTGCTGCTCCTCCCACATAGTCTCACTCCTGTCCTCTCTGGCTGCAGGTACAACTGCTCAATAACTTTCTCTTTTCATTCTTAAATATGTTATCCCAGAGGTGTTATCACATCAGTGGGATATGTTATCCCACTGATGGATTTGACCTTGCCAGTGGCAGGTCCATCCTTGATACAGATGGCATTGGCTGTTGGACACGGGGAAGCTTCCAGCAGCTTCTCACAGAAGCCACGCCTGAAGCTCCCCTGCTGCCAAAACCCAGCCATGCAAACCCAATTCACTGACTTCCTACACATACTGTTTCTCAGATTTTAGGTGCTCACACATTGAATTGTGGTTGAAGTTGCATGTGCAGATTGTGTTTTTCAATTATCACCACTCTGGGAACCATTTTCTCTTTCTAAGTGATGTGTGAGCTCTTTTTTGACAAATATGTTCTACAAATTGGAGGAAGGGAAGCACCATCTCACGGTTGAATATTGTTTAAAATGTTTTTGTAACCTGTCCTCATTAACTGAAAAGGTGTAGAAAGACTGTATTGCCCTTTTTGGAGTGGGAGCTAATCAAGTCTTCTGTAGGTCTGTATTCTGGCAGGAGAACAATTTAAAAGTGAAGGTTTAGGTAAGTGTATTCCCAACTGGTACTTGATTTATTGGCCTCATATAAGCAGATGAGGACCCGGAGCTTGGCTTGGTTGTGTTTGTACACATCCATGCTGCTTTTTGCTTTCTGATGCAGCACAAGCAGCAGCTTCCCTATCAGACTACTGGTGTCTGTAAGCACCTGATAAGGAGGAGGAAGCACTAGCAGATAAGAAGATGGAAGCTGACACAATTTTCAGCCTTGAGCATTTGAAAGGGCAGCTGATTGTTACACTGAAAAGGGGTGATGTTTGCTTGTAATACCCTGTTGGAGAGGGAGAGCCTTGGGGATACAATGTTTCTCTCTGTACTCTTCAGTGCAGTTCCTTGCACAAAATACTGAAGTTAAAACCTTGAGCTTTATTTGCTATGCTTAAGCTTCAGTTTAGGGACTGAAAACAATGTATTTTCATCATTTATAAGAGATTAGGTTGTCTGAGTATTTAGCTTGTTAAAATTATTTTTTTTAAGAGTAAAAGGTTACTCAGCAAAGTGGAGGGCATTTTCCCACTAAAGTTTTGCTGTGCATGGTCAGGAATAGCAGATTTGGGCTATGGAACCCTGTGGTCTGCTTTACTGTTGACTGTTCCTGACCACCAGAAAGAGGGTGTGAGGGTGGCCCCTGGTTAAACAAGGTACAAAGCAATGGGACAGACACACATGACATGTTCCTGTGTTTTGAAAGACAAAGAGCAAAAGAAAGTCAATAAGCAATCTGTCCTCTTGCTGTTTGGTATGTTGCAGGAGAAATTGTTTGTTTTCCCTCTAAATTCAGTCTGTTAAAGGATATCCAATTAAACATGGGTGGCGCTACAAGCCCCAAGGTCAGTGTAACAAAATATTTTAGTATCACTCAGGCCCATAAACCGTTTCAGAAATGCCTGCTGATATTGTTATTTGTAAGCTTCGAAAAAATTGTTAGGTCAGCAGACACTGACTGTATCGCCTGTTCCTTTTAGTGCCAGCAGTCACTGTCAGTCTATCAATACAGGGATGATCTACTCACAGAGGCATGAGAACCTGGACTAGGGTAATTAGGGTACCTGTACTAGGGTAATTAGGGTACCTAGGGTAACTAGGGTCAAGGGTAATTGCTTTCCAGGTGTCTGAAACAAACCACCAAAACAGCTTGTCATTCTGCATAGCACAAACACAAGAATACAAAATGTTCTTGGTGCTTCCTTCCGTTCCCTCTGTATTGCATCCAAACCTCCAGTGGAGGAAGCAGCAGTGCAGGCACTTCTCAGCTGCCAGTGTATGACAAGTATTCAGATGGCAAAAATAGCCTTGGGCTTCTGGAGCTATGCCTGAGCTCTGAGAGGAGTTTACAGGCAGTGATGTGTCTGCCTGATAATTCTGGGATAGTCCCCGAATAAACTTCTTTACTCTTGTCCTGAAGAGAACATCTGTCTGAGAATGTACTATAGTTTGTGTAAACCAGAACAAATTCCAGCTTTCTGTTTTAAACTGAATTTTTTAAAAACTGGGGACAGGCCCACCAGAGAATATGGCTATGCTATTTGTGTCTAGAAGCTGAGATAGCAGTGTTCCATCCTTTTAGTACATTCAGGTGTGAGAACAGAACTCCTTTCCCAGGTTTCAGAGAGGAAACAGTTTCTGCTTCTTTAACAATATGTTAATCAGTTTGTTGCAGAATATGTTGATGAAACTGTCTCTAAAGCAGTTAACTGCCATGAAGAAGATTTCATTACCTATTTTGAGACTTTAATATGTATTTCTATTGCATGTTGGGGAAAGAATCAAAGCCAAAAGGTATGCCTGAGTACCAATTAAGATGTGCCATGAATCCTCTTTGCAAAGCAGTGGGAATGCTTTGATCACATTTTAAAACAAAAAGTCAAAACTGTGATGAAGCATGAAATCGAAAAATATTTTGTATTAGATACCAGAAAATATTCTTTAAATTCTACAAACCATTTTGCCATACTTCCTTCACTGCACATACACCCTGATTTCTAATGAAATATCATCCCATGTTGCAGTTTGAATTTATGTTATTGATTCCTTGTTAAGTGGTTCGTTCTGCTGTACCCCCATGTTCTCCCTGGGTTTTACCCTCCCCCAAAGCTGCCCTTTTATGGGATTCCCTGCCCTTTGTCCCACTCCTTCCCTGCCTGTCAGTGTAACTCTGCCTCTGTTCCTGAACTTCCCCTGCCACTCTCTCCTTGGGCCAATACCAGACTGTGACACCTCTCTGGAGTTCCCCTATTCCTGGAGGCCCCATTGGCCCATGTGACCCATCCTCTCCACCCTCCTGCCCCAACTGGCCCCAGACACTTGATGTGATCCCCTCACTCCTCCCCTGGGGATTCCCTGTTGGTTAGCTGTTTGTATTCACCCCCAGATTTTTATCTGTATAAAGCCTCTTGCACAGCAGTGCTCCAGGCTCTCTTTGTTCCTGACCCCTTCACTTGGAATAAACCTTTCCCTGTTGGAACCTCAAGACCAGAGAGCCTCCTCCTTCTCCTTTGCCCAATCCCTGCTGTGGCTGTGACGTTCTTCACTGTAGAGCTGCTCCTCAGGTTCAGCTGCAGGTAAAATCCAAACCTCAGCTGTTCCCCACTGCTGGCATGGTGCCAGAGTTTCTCCAGAGCTAGCCCAGGCTCCGGTGGCTAGGTCAATCCCAGTAAACCCTGGGTTTATGGAGCATTTACAGTGACCCCAAGCATCCTATTTTTGAGAGGGTTATGTTAAGCCTTCTGGAAAATACTTCTCTTTCATAGCCACCTTCTAAAATAGCTCTTAAGTTTCTGGAGACTGCACTTCATCTGACAACTTTAGGCAGGTGCTTCAATTGATGTGTTTGGCAGTCCTCAAGTACATGCTAAGTCCCTCTAAGATCGGGAAGGTTTTAACAATAGTGAGCACATGCTTAAACACTCTTGTAAAGGAAAGCAGATGACTATTACTGCCCCAGTTCTGAGTATCACCTGTCTCAGTTGTATCACTTCTTGGCCAGATGCTTCTGCTAATCCTTAGGAATGGTGGGAGAACCACTCGTGTGCGGAGGCCTGAGCCATAGCTGGAAACGAAGCAGTTTGTAATGGCAGCTCATGCTCAGGTGCTAAGAGGTGATTTGCATCTGGGGCCAGCACAGAGATGATATCCCTGGCAGAGTTCAAGGGAGGACAGTGAGGAGTCACATTGTCCCCGGCCTTGGGCCGAGAGGTAGGGCTCACCTTGCTTCTTGGTTTCTGCCCCTGGTGCTTCCTTCCTTTGATGCCTGTGGTATTGGTTTTGCTGATTCTGAGGAAGCTTATCCTACGTGGAAAAAACCTATTTGTGCAAAAGGGTCTGTAATGAAAGATAACTGCAATCATTGCAGGCTGTTACATTTGCACATTTGAAGGTTAATTCATGTACGGCACTCAGACACAGCCAAATATCTGTGAGAGATGATTCTGATTTTAAAAATAGACTTATTACAAAGCAAACAACTGAATAGAGATGAAACAGTGAAAGTCCACCTGATTCCGATACTATGAAATTGTCAATGACATAGGGAATCTCATGCCAACTTAACTATTCCTTTTCTTGTAGAAAGTGACAGAAACAAGTCTTTGCAGCATCAGATATGGGCATTAACAGTGTGCTGACGACTAAAACAGGGGTCCAAATCAGTTCCCTATGCCTTAGCCCCCTTTGTTTTTTTTCTAGAAGTGAAACTTGCATGTCAAAGCTTGAAAAAGTAGAATATGGACAAGTCAAATGATTTCACACATGTCCAGGCAGCTTGTTTCAATGGTACTTCCTTAAGGCTTGCCATCAGAAAACAGAGTGCTGTATGTACAAAACAACATGTAGCACACCAGAGGAGGGAACAAACTCCTTGCACTGTATACACACATGTCTATATGTAGAGCATATCTGTGCAACACTGACCTTCTCGTGCCTCAGCAAAGTACTGGCAGTAGTGCTGCTGCATTTCCTCTTTTGCTGCTGGCTGTGTGAGCTTGCAGCAGTGCGGCCTGGCTGCAACTTTGTGTTTTGTGCTCTGGGAGCTAAACACTGGTCCCAGGATTACAACTTGGCCTTCAGAGTGCCCAGCAGATTTAGCCAGCATTGTAAATACAATGCCAGAGTTCTGTATTTCTTTCTAAACAGAGCTTTCATGAGGTTGGTGGGACATGTATTTACAATTGTAGATTATATAATCTCAACAGAGGGATTTTTAAAACCAGACATTGCATTTGCCCAGATCTTGTGTCCATCACTTACAAAGATAATATTACCCTTTGCAATCAGGGGAAATTAAGTGCAGAGATAGGGATGTAACCTGGCTGGCTGAGCCTGGAGCAGAGCATTTTCCTAGGAACACTGGCTTTGGTCAGTGTCGGTTTCTTGTTGATAGGAACATGTGTGGATATACGCTTTCTGCAGGAAGGGAAAGGAAGGGTATTTGTTCTTCAGCTTTCCAATTAGCTGTGTTTCTTTGTGTGTGAAGTTTTTACTTATATGGTCTTTCCAGCAATAGAATTCACTCCCTTCTTCTTGATCTAGAATATTGCCTTTCAGTATTTGATGAAATGAGCCTGAGGCCCCAGGCAAATGGGAGGATAGGCAAGATTGGAAGCAATGGAATGAGTGATTGGTAAATGGTCTTGGATTTGTTGGATTCTCCAGTCCTACCTTATATTTTTGTTAACTACTTGTGAGTATCCAGCAGATCCAGCTGGGCTGGGAGAAAACCAAAACCCACTGTGACCCTCTGCAGGCAAATGCTGACATCTGACTTGAAAGAAAGGTGTTTGTGCATAAATATTAATGCCAAAAGGACACCAAACCTGTAGTTCTTAGTCTCACTGAAGCCTTCCTCTGCTGCTAAGAACAAGGCAGCGTGTTTGCCTTGCACAGCAACTCTGCTGATCCATCCACATCTCTACTCACACCTTTTCAAAACAGACACATTTAATGGAAAGGTATGTTTGACCCACAGCAGTCATTTGCATTAGCAGAAAAAACCTGCCTTGTTATGTATGAAAACACTTGCTTTTAACTTCAGCAGTACCTTGTTAGTTTGTTGCAGATATCACCACAAGTTGTTTTTTGTTTCATTTTTTTGGGGTTGTTTTGTTGCCCAATAAAAGACTGGGGAGAATCTGACCTGCACTAATTTCAGTGGTGTAAGAAACAGTAATTTATTTTCCTGGGGTTGAAGAAATTAAATAACTGATTTTCCATTGCTCCTTTATAGAAATTATAGTCTTTAAGACCTGTCCCTAAGAAATGTTAAACTTACACATTCAATAGGAGTAGGCACATAGCGTTTCCTTAAGTGTATTCCTAACATGCTTTCTAAGGCAAAACATAGCAGATAATGGAAGCAACTGTATTCCTGCTGTTGTCTGTGACCTTATGTGTCTGATCTGTTCATTTCATGGAGTCATCTATGCTTTTCTTCCCTTCTCTTTTTAATGAACAGCAGAGTATAATATGTAACCCTTGTCAGTTCTGAGCTGTAGAGCTGGAAGGAACCTTGTTTATAAGGTGTGCTAGCTGAGTAAGAGATAAAGTTATCTCTTCGCAGATGAATGGAAGTGATAAACATAAGGTCTGAAAGGTAACCTGGATGATTTTTTTTACTTAGAGATGAACCTTTTAAATATGTAAATCTTATTTTCATCTGACCATGCAAAACTCTTGTTGTGGGTTAGGATTTCTCCTTTTGCTTCTTTCTCTCGAGGAATTTTCTCCCATTTGTTACAAAGACAATAACAATATCTAACTTAAGATAGACAAAAGAGAGAAGGGGCAGGAGTGCAGCTGGCTGCACTACCGTACAGGGGCATTCTCTTGGGCAGAGCAGATCCTGTGAGGTTTTGTCTGGGGAGCAGGGGCTGGGCACAGCTCGCTCTCAGCACTGGGACAGCCAGCCCGTGTCACTGCCTGGAGCATTGCCTGCCACTATGGAGCTTTTGTGCTCCCACTGCTTTTCCTACCATGGGTGAGCCTTCGCTTGTCGGAGCAGCTGTAGAACTGGGCCCTTATTAACACCTGATCTGGCTGGAAAGGACTCTCCGCATCCCTTCAGGTGCCTCAAGGGAAAAGCCGGGCCCCGACTCCCCCTCCCTTGCCCAAGGGCCCATCTCCCCTGAGGGCAGCAGCTCCAATGGACAAGCCCGGCTCCGCTGCCCAGCCCCGCTGCTCTCTGCCGCTGCCTCGGGCTTTTCCACTACACTCTAACCCGGCACCCCGTGTCCACCCGACCCCCAAAGCTCCTGTTAAAGCTGCGGAGTTTTCTGTTGCACTTTGTTTGGCACGCCGGGGGGGGTGTGCCTGCCTCTGCCATCCCAGCCCCCGCTCCGAGGTTCCTGCTGCAGCCCATTGCGCCATTGAGCCCATCCGCCATTACCGCGTGAAGCAGCCGTGGCTGAGCCGCGCCACAGCGCCCCCTGCAGGCGCGGGGAAATCACCGCACCCGCCCTGCCCAGCGGGAGCCCGCAGCGCCCCTGCCGGCCGTGCCCGGAGCTGCAGGGAGGGAGAAGGTGCCCGCAGCCCTGTGACACACGCCAGTACAGAACGGTTATTCCTTATTCCATATCTTTGTCTGAAAGCCCCTTATTTCAAAGTTATGATAGTTCTGAGGGAAGGGGGTCATATTTTCCATTCCAAGGGAGGTTGCCCCCTTCCTTGACAGACAGCTGTCTTTCAAACCAAGACAGTTCTGTTCAAGAATGAACTGTAAAAGTGACCCTTTGGAGCCTATGGCATTGTTCATCCAGCGAAATTTTGGAATTTCACAATCATAGTTGTTACCAGTATGGGTTTTTTCCCTCTTCTCTACTCTTCTATTAATGGCATCTGTATTCTGTGAAGCCTTTTCAACATAATTTGCTGCAGTATGAGAAATGATAAAAGTCCATGAGCCTGTACTGAGAGAGAGGGCTTAAGCCACACAGAGAGACTTTTATCCACCTGCTTGGAGTACCAACATATAAGTGCAGGAAGGAATAGTAAGTCTTACATTTGGGCGCTGGTTGTGGATTTGAAATTTGCAGAGATACGGAGGGAAGAAACTAAAATTCAAGGGTTGGCACTTAGACATTGCAATTAGGTCTGGCTTATTCTCTTATACAAAAATTTACAATTTTACAGGTCATTGGCATAAGCATGGATGTAGTTACTCTCAGTTCTTCTGTAGAAAGAACAGAGATAAATTTCCCAGGCTTGGCCTGGGAAACTCAGAGGAAAGAATTATAAACCATATCACTATCTCTTCTTGCACCTGTTATTTACAGTAGTTGTCCTTCAGAGTGTGTTACTCTCAGTTCACCAATAGTGTGAGGGTGCTCTCTCTACCTAGTGAGTCTGGTGATAAAAGACTCACTGGATTTCTGCTGGGGGGGCTCTTCTAATAATAAAACTTGTTCTCTTGCCTTCTGAACCATGGAGTCTCTCATTCTGTTCCTGGCTCGACAACAACAAATGGTGACCCCTCATACAACACATGGAAAATATTATAATGCATTATTGAATCGGTTTTAGTGGAAACTTCTCATCATGAAAATGTAATCAAGCTATTATTTTTGTGGCAGCTTAGTGCTATAATGGCAGCATACTCCATTGATGAGTAGAATCTCAAGATTCAGAACGTGCTTCCTGCTCACATTCTTGGAGAAGAACACAACTTCACATACAGGCATGCTGTAAGGAAAGAATTGAACTCATCAGCATGTACCATCAATACAGATGCAGAACAGGATAATGTGGAATGGGGAAAGCCACTTAATGTACTCTTCTTGTCTTCCTTGTTGAAGAGCATGCAAAAGGACATTGGAGTGACAAGTGAAAATGAAGCAGCCTACTTTGTTCTGACCTGATTTGTCAAGGGCATGGATTGTTCTATTGTCATTTGGAGAGGAGCACTCTCAGTGCTTCCTTTGAGGTTTCCAGAGTGAGTCATGAAGGAGAAGTACCCAGGTGGCTTTGAGTACATACCTGTGTCCTGTCTCTAGCACTCTTCAGCACACTTGCATAGTAATTCCAGGCTTACAGATAGTAAAAGGATTTTCCTTCTTGAGAGGTTATTGAAATGAATTAATCACAAATTTCTATTGAAATGTCTGTGTTGTAAAATGGTAATTCATTCAAATCTAAACTTTTTTTCAGGAGAAGGCTTGTTCCAAGCCTATCGTATCACATTTTTTGTTGTACAATGATTTTTAAAGGAAAGGTTTTGACATTGAAACATCTGCTTTGAACAATTCTTTTATAATTTGTAGTATTTGAAACACATAAATGGGAGCTTAAACCAAAAAAAAAAAGATAAAATGAATAGTTGAAATGAAACAATGAAGCTGATATTTTTGTTCTAATTTACATGGGGAAAATATTTTTGAAATATCCCATTCATATAGGCTTGGAAGAGTGTTCCTCATTATACTCTAAAATAATAAAGGGATGGGGAAATACCTAGTTGAAAATAAATGAACAGAACAAAATAATAGTTAATTTCTGCTCTTCATAGAAGGATTTTAATTCCTGATATCCTTGCATTAGCATATGATGTTACATTTTACTTTTCTCAGGACTATGAGAGTCCCTACTTGTGTTTGTCCTCACTGTGTTTCTGTTCATGTATGAACTTTAAAGGTGAATTCTGCATACCTCAATCAAAATTCCATAGGAATTCCAACTTGGTAAAGATTGCAGGGTCAATACTAAGGATTGCTTGCTGCTACTCTGCAGCAAATAGGTTTTTGTCATCCAATTGCAGATGCAGCTCTTGCACACAGTGGCAGATCAGCAGAGCAGGAAACAGCACCTCGATTATTTGTGATACCATAAGAGCAAACTGGGTTAATAAGCAAGTCATCTGTAAATTGGAAAAGCACAATACAAGAAAACCTGAAATGACTACAGAAAGTAATTGGTCTTTTCTTTAAATCTCTTATCATTCTTTCCACACAGCAAACTGGTAGTTAGAGAACAAACCTGAACATCAGAGCTGGTGTAAACTAGTGCTACCCAGTGAAGTCTGGTGGAGTTGTAATATTTCCTAGGTACCTGCTTTCAAAGAGGGACTTGCACAAAAGTGACCATGCCATGGAAGTGACAGTGGTATCATCCTGGCTCTCTGAATTTGTTCCTCTTGCTACTGGAGCAGGTGAAAGCAGATGCAATATACAGACTATGGAAGGCAGCCTGCATTCTGTTTTTTCAACACTTTATCAATGCCATTCTCTCCAGATAGAGTCCATATAAAGGAGAAACCAAAAAAACCAACCAACAAAAAACTGACCAACAAATCAAACCAAACTAAAATAAAAATCCTTGTAATAATTTCTTATAACTTAGCAAAGACACTTGATTAGATGTTCCTTTTTTCTCTTTTGAATGATAAAAAGAAAAAAAACCCAACATGTAGCTTTCCAATAGTGGCCTAAACTGTTATTTCTCCTCAGAATCAAGCATTTATGTTCACAGAATTTGAGTTTCTGGCAAGCCCACACTGCTAGCAACATATCTTTCTCATAAAGAATCTTTGCTTTTGGATTCATCAACAACAGTGTAATAGGAATATTCTTCTTGACTACCAGATGAAGTCTTCTGTGATCAGCTAGTCAGTGCATGTATTTTAATTTGTTGTGGATATTTTTGTGTATCCAAGGAAATGTTTAGACTGAAAGTTGGGAAGAAACAGATTTAAAACACTGTAAATCTGTGTCAAAGAGTCTAAATACAGAGATGACAAGTGTGCCAAAATCTGATTTCGAAGTCTGACTGAGTCAAGTCTTACAAGATTATATTATGGATCTTTCTCCTACCATTAGTCAAAAGCTATAACCAAGCCATAACTTCCTACAAAATCTATACATATTTAGACTGGATAATCTAAGCAGCTAGAACACTTAGCATTTGCATGAAAAAGTCTTGTGAAGCAATAAAAAAAAAAAAGAGAAAAAAAAAAGAAAAATCAGTGATTGTCATAAAACTGACATTCAGTATCTATATTTTAGGAAAATAATCTCTTTATGCTATTTGGGGTGATAGGTTCGCTATTACCTTTCTACATAGAACTTTTTACATCTGTGACAGTGCCAGACATGGTGTGTACACATTGCTGATGGAATCATGGTCACCTTGTCTGTCAGAAGTGATCGTGTGGATGCTGGAAGTCACTATGCTAACAGACACTGTGACATGGGGCAATCTCTGTATGACTTACTCTTTTGGTCACAGCAGATTTCCATTGACCCATGCTTTGGTAAAGAGCCTCTTCTTCTCACCAAGTGACTCTTGATTTTCTTTTTTTTGTTTTGCTTTTTCTAGCCCTTGAGTTTTACAGCTCAAAAACCTGACGGGAAACACCGCTGGGGACCAAGTGTCTCTGCCAACCTTTCTTTTTCTAATTGCTGAGAAGATTGGTGGCACAGCAGCATGCTCTAACTCTTCTCAATGCTCTCTATATGGCTAATGCATTGCTGCTTTCTCCCTGGGCAATTGCCTCTGGAGTGGCTTATACATCAGCAAACTCTGAAGTACAAGGTATTATCACTTGTTGCCACAACAGTCATTGCCACAACAGAAAATGAGGTACATAAAAATGTCAGTCACAAAATACCAATCCACAAATAAACCTTATTTTGGAGCAGCAAAAGGACTTAAGGTGAGATAATGTCATGGTGTTTGAAATGGCTGTGGTTCAGCTCTTAATCCTAACTGCAGACTTGGGTCAAGGTGGCTGTGAGCTCACAGTAGTTTGTGGACAGGCCCTTCTTGTTGCTTAGAATCTCAATTAATTTACACTCAGCTGTATTCCAGCAAGTAGTGTCTGTAAGACTTTGTCTATATCCGTTTCCATGGCTTGTGGTTTCCAAAAAAATCAATGAAAAAATATTTTAAAATTGCACGTTCTTTGGTAGCATATATATATATATTCAAAAGGTACTTATTTCATTTGTTTTTTGTCTAAGTTTAATAGGGACTTGAAGCTAGATGAGGATGCTGCCTTGGAAATACAGAATCAGGGGGAGGCACAGTTCTTTTCAGACTCAGGACAGCTACAGTGAAACAAGCATTACCTGCCTTGAGCAGAGGCACCACAGTGCAGTACACTGAGCTCCTCAGCCCTGGGCCCCAGCAGCAACAGCTCCCATGCAGACATGAGCATGGACAAGAACACACCCAGCCTGAGCTCACTAAGAATTTGCCAAGGAGCTGAGCTGTGTTTTAAAAGTCCTTGGCATATACAAGGTCTGAGATCTTTGGGAAAGGATTTAAACAATGCAGTTGCTTGTGATAGCATAGAAAGATTCAAGAACCAGAAAGCCTTTCTGTCTTCCCTCTGGCTTAAAAGAAAAATTTCCTGCAGTTATATTATTGGAAACAAAATCTTACTGTAGCCACATAATTTAAAGGAGTATCTGGTACTTTTAGACAGACTTTTAAGGCTCTTAAACATTGTCAGAAAATACTGTTTCCCTAGTCAGGAAGCTCAGCTTGCACCTTGTTCCACTGATTTGTTGAAACGGTGCTGACACTGAAGTGTTGCATGCAGGGAGATCCAGTCTCAGGCTGTGGGGGTACAGAGCAATGGAGGGTTTCTTTCATTTTAAGTCTTCTCTTTTTAAAGACTTCACAAATCTTAATCTTTCTAAACGTAGTGCTATCACAAGGCTTACAAGGTTTCGTCCTTGTTTAGTTTTCTTTAGCCAAAATAATTATCAATCCCTAGTGTGAGTGCAATGATATCATTTGTGTTAAAACAAGAGAGGGCAAACAGAGTGCTGTTTTATGAAAAGTTTGGTGATTTTGTCTTTTTGTTTGTTCTCTTCTTGAAAAAGAAGAACGAAGCGCCTGAGCCGACCTTTTGGAGAAAGAGACTGCAATCGGAACCAATTCCCTTCCCATATAGGAGTAGTCCAGAGAGAGGGCCAGGTTCAAACACTTCTAAATCTGGCCTTCTGCAGAAAAGGGTTGTGCTTGTCTGT
This sequence comes from Dicaeum eximium, assembly GCA_013396995.1. NCBI lineage: Eukaryota > Metazoa > Chordata > Aves > Passeriformes > Dicaeidae > Dicaeum > Dicaeum eximium. The sequence continues at coordinate 595,365 of VWZP01010576.1, forward strand.
CTGTTTGTCCATGCAGTGTGTGGCTGGTGCTGAAGGACCCCAGAGGGGATGCTGGATCTGCCTGGTCTTGCCAAGCAATTGCACTGTGAACAGAGGAACATCTTCCAGCTAATATTTTGTTGAAGATGACAGTTTTCCACAGAAAGCTTCGTTTTCAACAAATCAGCACTTTCCAAAAGAGAAGTCTTTTGCCAAAGAAATTCCCCAAGTATTAGTTGTGGTTGTGATGGCTCCTCAGTAGGGGGAGTTCTGGTATGCTTAGTTAGAGGTTCGTGTCCAAGAATTCGGAGAACAAGATAAAGTGCTTCCATGACTGTGGTTGGTTATGAGGAAGGGGTAAAAACCTCTTGGACTTCAGCCCTTCCTTAGGCTTCATGATATTCTGCTCTTCTTTCTCTTTGCATGTTCCTGAGTTAAACAAATACTGTGTAGTATTTATTCCAGTATCATTTCTCCTTGGGACAAATTACTCCAGTGCAGACATCTTTCTGCTATTTAGCCTAGGCAGTGAAATATTCTTGTGACTATATTGCCTTCCCTTCAATTCATCTATTTGTTCTGCAAACATGGACACAAATTTTGTGTTATTTCTGCCTTAGAAGTTTATCTCATTTCTAGCTATGCCCAAGAAGCACATCATAAAATCACTGCCTACTCACTCCACTTAAAGATTAGGAAATTAATATGTTTTATAGGAAGAGAGGTAAAGAAGACTCTAGTTAATGCAAAGAACTGAGAAGGTTTAGTCTTCAGGTAAGAACTAGATTAGGAAGCAGGTAGCTGTCTGGAGACTCTCTTCTTGGTGTAACTCTGTACTTTTTTTCCTTTTCTGCTTTCTGCAAGTCATGAACATCAATGCAAAAAACAAAATTAAGAAAAATTTCTTGTGAGTTTTTTCTCTAGAACTATGTTTGCCCCCTTGTGAAAACAGGCCACTTGAAAAAAAAACCAGTTGCCAGTGCAGTAAATGGCTTCCACTGTCCATCCACCTGATTGCTGGACCCTCCACTTCCCTTTCAGCCAGAGCTGACCTCCTGTTTATTTGCCAGGCCTCATGTATAGTAAGAAGCATGGGTTTTTTTCACACAGTATTTATTGCATCTCACTTCTCTCCACCCATCCCCCTCTGCACTTTCTCCCCTCCCTCCTTGTTAGACATGATTACATGTTGTTTGGCCTCATTCCATTTAGGTTACTTTGCTGTATCATCCTGAATTTGTGTGTAGAGTAACAGCTCCAAAGATCTCCTAGTTTGAACCAAATGATAGAGTAGGCAGAGTTCATTAAAATAAATAACACCATAGCATGAAACACAGCCTTGAAGTAATGAAAACTGAGATTTGAAAAGTGACTCTGAGTGCAAAGTGTGTTACATGCTGGCTGATACAGGCAGCAGTGGGACCTTGAAAAGAGCCAGCTTTATAAGCACCAGTCAAACCTCTCAGCTCTCAAGACAAAGATGTGAGTAGTTATAACAGGGGGAGAGAAAACAGTTGTAAAGAGGATATGTGTGGCCATATTATGCAACAGTGTGCCTGAATTTCTCCTTTGATCCCTAAAGCTGGGATTCTTCATGTTGTTGCTGTTGGTTTTTATTGTGGCCAGTGGCAGAGGAAAGCCATGATTTAACCTAGCAGTGAACTGTTTCTTATAAAGCAAACTTTCTACACAGATAAATGTAGTTGACTGCCTCCTTCAACTTCCTTCCCTGTGTGTCTTGCTGTTCCTTTTCTTTAGACTGTTTTCAGTGTTTGTAATGTTCCATTAAAAAAATTTCAGTGTTTTTTCCCCTGTTGTCTAACATACTTTGTTCTTCAATTCAGCTTTAGTTCTTCAGGGCAGTCAGATTATTACTACTAAAATTTTGCTCTCAAAATAAAGACTGAGTAGTTTAGAAGAATGTGAGCTTTTTCTACATGTTAGACTCTAGACTGGGTACAGCAGGAGGGGCTACAAAAATGTTCCATTCTTACATTCTGCCATGAGTTACTGTGTGAAACAGGATTCAAGGCAAGATGGTCCAGTTCTACAGCTCATTATGTTCATCGCTGCATTTGTTTCAGCAGCTCCTCCCTTGCAGCATTTATGAACCTACAAATATGGTGTATTATCCAAGTATAAAGTATTCCTATGTCACCATGGTGGAACACACAATCTGAAGATGTGAAAACACATTTCTACTTCTCTGCAGAGGTATCCTGTTGATTGATATGACATTTCTAGGATTCTTGCATTTGCAAATTGGAACCTGAAACTATCATACATGATTCCCAAGTGTTACAGAAGCATGTCTTGTGTAGGCAAATATGTGTACACTTCCTATTTGTTTAGTTGTTTTAATATCTCTTTAGTATACCCTTCATTTTGGTCTTGGTTTGTGTCTACTATTAAACTTCATGAAGTGCATGAGAACAGTTGGGCACGCTGCTGTAGCCTGTTTTCAAGGGATAACAATAGGTTAAAAACTTTGTGCTGGTATGACAGCCAAGAGGAGGAAAGTATTTTCAAGTATTTGCTTTAATTTGCTGTCTGGAATCAAAAGGGTTGAGATATTTAAAAGAAGACCCAGATGTTAGAAACTATGAGAACTACTGGGCTTTATCTTCTAAATTGCTGCAGAAGGGCTCATTTGTATCAAAGCAATCATCTAAAAAAGACCCTGCTGAAGAAGACAAACAGGAGGGAATGGATGTTGATAAAGTGCTGGAGGAAACTGAGGTGGTTAGAGAGACTAGGCTGCTTCCCTGTTAGAACTTCTGCCAAGAGACACCTGGACATGCTGGCTCAGGCTTGCTGGCTTTTACAGACAAATGACCAACAGCCCCTACTTTGTCCAAGCAAAGCCACCTTGCCTAACTGTGATTCCTGCCTGCTTGCCTCAGCTTCTCTTAAAGAGGGCAGCCTGTTGAGTGGATTTAAAATATTCCACTTTCTGCTCTTTGTTGAACTTCTACCACAAGAGCTCCCTGTCAGCCTTGTGGCCAGACAAAAGCTTTGAGTAGCACAGCAAATGTGTAGGAATTAGTCTCTTAGGGCAGGCTGCAACTTCTAAAGCCAGCTTCAGCAGCAGTGAATGCACTGCCAGAGCCAAAAACTCCCTAGTGAGGAAACAGCATGGTCTTGCAGGCCCACAAAGTCAAAAGTCCATAGGATTTACCCAGAGGTTATACTGACTGACAGATTCAGGGGGTCTTCAAGTGGCAATGACAAGACCCTGTGAGCTCAACTTAGCTACACCAGTTGTAAAAGAAGCGTAGTGTGGTCAGAAGTGTACTGCCTTCCATGCACATAAGGTTATCAATATATGGGCAAATAAGGCCTTCTCACCATTGAGATACAAGGATGTAGTTTATTGAGAATGCAAGAGACAAGGGGATTTTTCCATGTGGCATTTCATGCAGAAATAAATCTTGTGAATCCTGTAATCCAGCAGAGCATAAAGGATTCTGTCCTGTACAATCAGATCTTTCCAGTGTGTATAAACCTGTTTCTGGAAAATACTAATGGTTCATAGATTGGACTGGTCTTTAGGAGTCCTCAGGCCACTGTGGAGCCCTACCTGGTCACACAGTAGATGGTGAGATATGCACTGTGTTCCTCAGTGGGAGGAATAACAAAGGACATTGAGCAAGATACCAAGCTATGCTTTCTCATGAAATCTTGTCCCCACCAGCAGATGCCTTCTTGCAGAAAATGCACTGTCCACTGCCTCCTGAACTTTGGCCTCTCTTACAGCACAGTGTTTATTTGAATTGGTGCAAAATGGTGCAGTTAAGAGGGGAGCTGTGGATAAATTTTAAATCCTTAATTTGTGGATCATTAACTCTGCACTGTAACCCTTGGGAGACAAGGTCACCTGCTTCATGGGCTGGGAAGGTGCTTTTGCAAATAAGGGTGTTTGTTCAACACTGCTGATCTCTGCTGATCTGTTATAAAAGCCATGTTAGTTATTGTATTCATATGTTATGTACAGTCAGGTGATGCTCGAGGCCTGAAGCACATTCAGCCAGTCAGAAGAGATAAGGCAGGCTGCAATCTGGCTTTCTTCCCTGGGGTTTGCAGAATGTATTTGCAGATGTGTTGATCTTCAGGAGGCTGGCAGTCTGGGGCTCTGAGGGGGGAGGGAGTATTTTCTTCAACTGCTTATTTCAGTATTAGAAATAAATGAGAAGATGAGGTCATCTTTAACACCTCCTAGTAGCTGTGAAGATATCTTTTCCCACATCCTGAGCCATGCTTTCTCAGTTTTGTATCAACAATGATTGTCAGCACTCATAAAGTGGCCTTAGATACGTGACCTTAGTAACGTCATCTGGAATTGTGTAGAGATAATGAGCTGGACTGGGTCTGTTTCAATAATGCTTATTGCAGCAAACAGGTGTAAGCTCACATGATCAGCAAACCAGCAGGATCAGCATCTTGGCCAGGAAACCACCAGCTTCTATCTCATGTCATGTTTTAGTTCAGCAACACATGCACTACCTTTCCTCCTTCTGTTACTAATCATTTTACCTTCTAGACTTCAAATGTTTCCAGCAAAGTCAAAGTTCAACTTCTTAATGCATCTAGGTGTTAAATGAAAATGAGGGCATCATAGGAGTGGCTGTACCCAAGTAATCTCCAAAGATGGGAACAAGCTTTGCCAGACATTAGTTAAGAGAAGGAGGAATTGAATAAAAATACCAAGACCAAATATTTATGCTTGGCTTCTCACAGGCTAAAGTTGAATAAATGTTGCTTACCTTAGAGGGGGACAGAACAAACCTGCCACTTCATGGTATATGAGTTTTGGCAAGGTACTTTGGGGTTGGTGAGTTTTGCATCTGGGAGTTGCTATGTCCAGCTGGCAGGTACATGCAATTTCATCCCTTCTGTCCAGAGGCTACATGACACTGATCACAAGTGCCAAAGCTTCCTTTCCCCAGGCAACTACAGGGAATCCCATTCTTTTCTGTGTTCTCCTAGGGCAGTAGCTGTGAGGTATCACCAAAGCATAGAACATAGGTGGGGGAGCTGTGACACTTTGTCTTTTCTGACCAAGCTGTTTAGTTGGACAATCTCCAAGCTGGTGTGTGAATGTTTAATGGAGCTCTCTGGTGCTGTTCAGGTTAGGGGTAACGTGGCTTTGTGCACAGGCAGAGCTGCCTCTGCACATTCTTTGACTGCTGTGGCCCCTCTCAGCTCTCTTGCAGAACTTGCCTCTCCCTCCGAGGAGCTGAAGCACACTCTGGTCTCATCCTCAGCCCTGCTACCCTGGGAGCATGAAGTGTCTGACCTGCTCAGCCCACTTTGTACCTCAACAGTAAATCAAAGTCTTCATTATCTTATTTGATAGTTGAATAAAATGCTTTGAAACACTGGCATATTAACTGCAATCAAGTTTTGAAAGGTTTCTAGTTGCTAGAAGGAAATTAGTCTGATAAATTGCTTTTTAAAATAAATGGGTAATTTTCCACAAGCAAACTCAGAAACTATCATTTGGGAAGCTTTCCCCCTCCCCTTTTTTAAATTTTTATTTTCATTTTAATATATTACACGTGCTTGTTCTTAAAGAATTGATTTTTTTGCCTTAAGAGATTAGCTGTCACTGAAGTATAAGCACCTTATAAACTCATCCTGTCTGTCTGCCTCAGACAACCTTGTAGTGGTCTCATGATCAAGCAGTGGCTTATGCACTTCCAAAATGATAATAACCAATGGTGTGACCTCAGATCATTGCCTGCCTTTCTGTGCCTTTGTTAACCTGTTTGTCTAAAGAAGTATTACCCTCCCTGGGTCAAAAAGGCCTGTTTAACTTAAGCAAGGAGTTCCCAGATAATTATAGTTACTTAGTAACTTCCATCTCAGAGCAAACTGGTTGAGGCTGCTAAGAAACGCTGTGGCTTCCCTTTTGGTCAAAATCAGCAACTGACCTGAAGGTACCTCCAGTTCTCAAACCTTTAAACAGAGTCTGCACTCTAAAGTACAGCTCAGGAGCTGGAACAAATTGCTGCATCCCTGATATACTGAGTCTGAAAGGGACCCCAGAAATGCACCTGACCCTGGTTTCACACCACAGCTACAGATGTGCTAAGAACTTAATATGCTCCATCTACTGAAGAAAAGCAAATGCTAGTACAAACAACTGTGACACTGGATTAATCTTGCCTTGGGCATATTTATCCAGGGTATTGCCATTATGTCATTCACATTAGGCTTTTATTATCTACTATTTTAGGTCTTAGCAGCTGTTACAAGCTCTAGTCAGAGGTCAAGATGCTGTTGAACTTCAGATCTTTTTGAAAGAAGAGCATAATTATACCAACAACAAGGTTAGATTTGCAGCACTACAATGTCGTACAAATAATGAAAGATAATTTAATCTAAATTATATTTTTTAAAAAGTGAGGTTTAATTGCCCAAAAGTTAGATATGCATGTTAAATTCCATCTGGAAAAGGCTACCATGCCTTCATCTTTGAGAACTAAATAAGGTAATTTTGAGCTTTTTCATTATAACAGAAAAGACTACTAATGATTTAAGAACAAATTTCCACCATCTAAATAAAATAATATTGAAATATCTGCTGTAGTTTGTAGTAACTGCATAAAACATGATGACTCGCATGATTAGAAATTCTCCTTTATTTTTCCTCTGTGTGCAGTGCTGATCTTCATGAACTGTTTGTCACAGTGTGTAATTACATTCCTTTCACCTGAACTATTTCTACATATTTTCAATTTCTATTTGCCAAAGCTGATTGTTGTTGAGTGTTTCAGTGCGGTTTCAACGCAAATTGCATGCAGACACTTGGGTGGTGGACTTCAGTGTACTTTATGAGAAATTTTGCTCTCAGACAAAATTCAGACTCAGAAGAGCAGAGTCTCCCAGAGAACTGTTGGTGAACTGTACCTTGGCTGCCACTGAGAGAAATGTTCAAGGCAAAAATGCAGACCTTCTCCTTAAGCTCAAGTTTCTCACAAAATAATCCATTCCTTCTGAGGACCTCACATCCAGATAAACAGGGCAAGTGCTCCAGGGCAAGCAGGAGATGGCTCTTGCACTGCTCATCAGTTAGAAGGTCCTTGTGATCATGAACAGAAGCCAAGATACCTGAGAAGTCCCTGTTGGTCCAAGTACAGCCTCTGTTTTTTTACTGGAGAAATCCCACCACCTCTGGCCTCAAGGCTTCAACCCCCAAATTCTGCTAAGTGTTATGGGTAATAATCTGACCCAGAGCACTTAGAAATCTCATGTACTTATGACAGCTCCTAAGCGCTCTGCTCGCCATCCAGGCAGGAGGGGACTCAAAGAGCCTGGTGAGATTTGTTTTGCTGCTATCTCCTCTGCCTGTGTTCTTGTCTGAGCTCCCCGTTCCTGTGTTCTGCCTGCCCAGCGTGTGCTGTGGTAACTGACACTGCAAGCTGCGTGGGCAGGGAATGAGTTTTGGTTTTAGTAAAAATGGGCAGTTACATCATCTTGCACAACAGGTCCTTGCTCTCTGCCTGGCCTGGGCCAACTGAGTCCTCTCAAGCTGCAAAAATATGCAAAAATTGAAATTGCAGTAATCAAAAAATACGATAGTATGTTATGTATACTAACAACGCATTCTAGGCTGCTCCCTGCATAAAATCTCCCAGATGTACCTGGCAACAAGGGAGAGAGAGATTTGAATACTAATGTCAGCTGGAGGAGGGGGCCCTTACTAGTATTTTGGCTAATTGCCAGGTTGCCTGCTCTTGAAAAATTTGCCTGTGCTGAGCAAGACATATTTTTCAGGTGTAGAAAATTTTACTGAGTGTTGGTAGAGCTTTATATTTTCCTAATGTTTCCTACAGTCAACTGTGTGAAGGTTCACAGTAGCCATGAGGTCAGTGTTTCTAGCTCAAAGGCCTTTAGGCCTTCTTTGGAAGACTTGGAAAACTGTAGCAGCTGAACAGACCCAGAAAAGACATTGCAATTTTGGAGAGCACCAGATGTAAACTCACAAAATTAAGTATTTTTGTGCTTTGTGGGCTTGGGGGGTGGGATTTTTTTTTGCTTGTTTGCTTGATTCTTCTTTTTTTTTTTTTAGTAAATACAGATGACTAACTCAGGGCCTCCTTTTCTCCTTCCCTGCAGGCAGAACAAAGTCTCTGATGAATTGCTTGTTCAAAAGGTTCCCACTGATTTTACCTTTGGGTCTGTTCTAACTTTCTCATTGTTTCATGCAAGCATTTTCTGTGGTAATTAGTCCATAATAGCACAATCCCTGGTGGCCTTCCTGGAGCTTCTGGACTCTCTGGGTTGAGAAAGCTCTGCTGGGGGGCAACATATTTTTCTCTGAGTGGGAAGGGGAAGAGTTGATGTTGTGAATGGTGTCCTGATTATAATGGAAAAGTCTCTTAAAAGAGGAAAGTTTTGCACCATTTCCTATAAATGATTCAAGCTACATTTGTCTGATTTCCTCTGGAAGATCCCAGCAACCAACATGGTGTGTGTATACTTTGTCCCTGACTGCTTCCTTCTGGACTCTGTGGTCTGCATTGTTCCAGAGGAACACAGGTATCTCTGTGATTTGTAGCTGCAGTTGCAGGCACTTTTTATAGCTGGGCACAGACACATTCAGAGCTTTGAAGTCTAAGACCTTCAGCTAGCAGTGGAAGCAGATTAAAAATTCTCTTCAGCTTCCTAAAATGCAACACCTACAGTCATCTGAACTGTGAGGCCATGAGGGAAAACTAGTTTTTTACAGGCTTTTTAAAAACAAAGTAGAGGTTTGATTCTTTATGTTGGTTGCATTTCCTCTATGACTTTGACAAACTATCAATATGAATGCCTCTAATTTCAAGTTTTCCCTTTTTGGATATAACAAAATTAAGACAGTCTTTCAGGAGTATGGCCATAGACAGAGGAAGCACAGACATGTCCAGGGGAAAAATACAGCCATCCCATGGGAATTAACAGAACAGAAAGGGTTTGGAAATCTTAGTTTTGGAAGCTGGTCTTCAGACAAGGGATTTGTGCAACAAGACGGACCCTGAAGAACTTAACTTAAAACTGCAGAATCTCTTCTTGCTCTGTGGGGGAGAGAAGTCACTTGGAGTGGAGCTTGGCTGGCTGAGCTCTCATCTTGGGCCATTGGACACATCCCATGACTCAGTTTCCCTGTGTAGAACAGAAAGGTTTCTCTGGATGGTCTTTATAAAGCTAATTTGAAATCTTTTGGTGAAAAGGACCATAGTGACTAGGTGCTGGTGGTGTAACAGCTTGGTGTGTTCATGGCAGAATCAGTGTGATCTGAAGTCAGAGGGACCCTTGTACAGAACCTGAATCAGTTTTATTGCCTAAGTGCTGTTTAATGAGTACCCTGAGGCTGACTTTAAGCACTGTGCTGGTCAGGTGGTGTCCACAGGGCAGTGCAGAGGTGCTCACAAGCAGCACGGTGTCCTGCACTCCTGGGGCAGTGCAGAGGTGCTCACAAGCAGCACGGTGTCCTGCACACCTGGGGCAGTGCAGAGGTGCTCACAAGCAGCACGGTGTCCTGCACACCTGGGGCAGTGCAGAGGTGCTCACAAGCAGCACGGTGTCCTGCACACCTGGGGCAGTGCAGAGGTGCTCACAAGCAGCACAGTGTCCTGCACTCCTGGGGCAGTGCAGAGGTGCTCACAAGCAGCACGGTGTCCTGCACACCTGGGGCACTGCAGAGGTGCTCACAAGCAGCACGGTGTCCTGCACTCCTGGGGCAGTGCAGAGGTGCTCACAAGCAGCACGGTGTCCTGCACACCTGGGGCACTGCAGAGGTGCTCACAAGCAGCACGGTGTCCTCCACCCCTGGGGCACTGCAGAGGAGCTCGCAAGCAGCACTGCACCCCTGGGGCAGTGCAGAGGTGCTCACAAGCAGCACGGTGTCCTGCACACCTGGGGCAGTGCAGAGGTGCTCACAAGCAGCACGGTGTCCTGCACACCTGGGGCACTGCAGAGGTGCTCACAAGCAGCACGGTGTCCTGCACTCCTGGGGCACTGCCACAGCTGTCCCAGTGCTGGTGGGTTGGTTTGGAGGCCCGTCCCTTCCACATCCATTCAGCCTCCTTGTGTTGGGAAGTGGGGCAGGAATGGGGACAGACAGGCCATTCACCCTGCCAGCCATTCGCCCTTGCAGCATTACAACGCACACAGGGCCGGTTTTATGTTCTTGACAGCTGGGATTTTACCTCTGTAACACTTACATGCAAAGCGAACGGTTTTTTCCACATTATTTTTGCTGCACGGAGAAATGGACGAGTATTTCCCATCTACCACACGAAGGAATGAACAAGGTACGATTTGAGTATTTCCCTGCTGTTAATGAAAACTTCCAAAGTTCTCCTTCCTGCTAGTTTTTGGGCTGTGAAAGATTTTCCAGCAAGCCGATAGGTGCAGAGAAAATGAAACGAACCAAAACAACACCCCAACCGGCTGGGCGCTTACCGGCGCTGATTCCCGTTTTAATGCTCCTTTTGCTTTATGAAGTGACCGGCCCACACCGCCGCTGAGGGCGGGCGGGAGCGGGGCCGTGCGGCGCCCTCAGGAGCGGGGCGGGGCGGGGCGGCCCCGGCGGCGGCGCGGACTCCAAGGCCCGGCATGCGGCGGGGCGCGGCGCAGGCGCAGCGGGCCGGCCTTGAGTGGCAAGTTGTTTGTTCCAGCGAGCACCAGCTGCTCGGCACTCCGGGCNTGCTGGCAGCGCACCCTCCTTCCCTCAGAGGGGCTGGGGCATCTGCCTTGCGAGTGAGCAGGGCAGCCTCCTTGGAAAGGGGGTCGCTTGATGGCTGCTCTCCTCCTTGGGGGGGGGAAATATGAAGCAGGGTCCTGGGGTGGAGGACACCCCTCCTTGCAAGGGGACAGCGTTGGGGTGGGGGTCACCCTCCTTCCTGCCAAGGGACAGGGTGCTGGGGTGGGTGACGGCACCCTCCTTGCAAGAAGTCAGGCTGCCGGGTGAGGGGGGACGCCCTCCTCGCCGGAGGGCAGGGTTTTTGGGGGGTGAGGGGAACACCTGCTTCTTCCCTACGCACACCCCCCATCCCAAGACTGGGAGATGGCGATGAGGATCAGCGCTGAGTTCAGGGTGTCCCCGGCCAGCTTTAGGGCAGCCCCTGGTGCCTCCTGCTCCCCGCTGCCCGGGCGGGCCGGGGCTGCGCCCGCGGTGAATGGGAGCAGGTGGGGGCCGGGGGCCCAGCCGGGCCGGCCGCAGCCTCGGGGCCGCCGGACAACAAAGGCACCAACAGCAGCCCGAGCAGGAGCAGTGCTGGGGGTTTTTCCCCTCTCGCGCTCTCTCTGGTTTTTGTTGGGTTTGGTTTTTTTTTGGTTTTTGTTTTTTTTTTCCCCCTAGGTTGTTGTTCCTTGCAGCACTTACAAAAAGAGCGGGTCCTCCACACGCGGGTTTGTTTAAAAGGTGCTTTTCCAGTGCTGCCAAACTGGGGGAGGACGAGGGGCAATGCATGCCTCGCACTTAAAAATTGTGGTATGAAGTCGTTTGGATTGTGGTAGCTTTCAGGAAAAATGAAAACGTAGTGAAAGGCACTGAAGGCACTGTGAGAATTTAATTTTTTTTTTAATTTAGGGGGAGGAAAGAAAATACTGTGGCGAGTTTATTGGAGGTATGTAGGGTGCTAGGCCTTTTGCACAAAACAACTTGAATTGCAATTGCAGGTTCTTCTGTCTTCACTTAGTTTGTTGACTTCGAGCTATTCAGAAAGAGGAATGGGAATGTAAATAACACAGTTCAAACTCTTCTTGTTTTTCTTGCCTGATAATTAGTATTTCAGTTTTCTCCCCACATTCATTCTTGTGTTATGATGGGAAATTTTCTTTGGCAGTAGGAAAATAATAAATAGATATTTAAGAAATAGAAAGCAAATTAATTTGTCTTATTTCAAACTGTAATTCAATGCTCTCAGTTAAAATGCTTACAGATGAATGGACCCATTTGCGGTGTAATTTGATTACAGCCCTTTATCTTAAACTTCATGCCTTGAAATTTCACTCTGATTTGGGGCTCATCCCATTTGGTTTACCACTAACATTGTTTGCAGTGTAAAGTATATCAGCACCTTGTTTACTGCTGTCCCTGAATACTCCGCAGGGCATTAAAGGGTCCTCAGTCTTAAGCTTCTGTTTTTATGTGTTGTTTCATTGTTATTGAAATTTGCTGCTGATTTTTTGAAGGTCTTGTTGCTTCCTCTCCCATGCTTAAAATGTCACTCTTACTGTCAACAATGAAGTCCTTAATCTGACCCTCTTAATGCATAGACTGGAATTTCATGGGGCTTTTTCTGTTTGTTTGGGATTATTATTTATTTATATATTTATTTTAAACTTCAGGTATGATCCTGTTGTCTTTTTGTTTCACATTACATTTCACATTTTCAATGTTAGAGAGCTGTGAAAGGGTCAGGGCAGTAAGATAACCCCTTTGGGGTTTGATACCTTGTCCACCTGACAGTTTTGTATTGTCTCTGGTTGCTGTGTTGTCTTTTAACATATCCACCCTGAATATCAATCTTTCCTTACCTTCCATGAGATCTCACTGATCAGAAACAACAGATGTTTGTGGAATGATTTGTTGGCATGGGAAACTTCTCTTTATTTCCCTTTCGTTCATTTGGTTATTTTTGCAGACAGTAGAGATGCAGGGGAAGCTTGTTTGTGTCATTCTTGAGACAACTGACAGCACTGAAACTTGAAAAAAACACAGCTTTCTCCTGTGTGCTTTTGCCCTGCAGCGAACAAGGTCCCTGCCCCACAGATCTTCTCTGATGAACATCATGTATATAAGAAAGATGAGAGTCTCTGGGAGATGTAACTATAAATTTATGACCCTGCTGCTTCTCTTTCCTCCTCCTTCAAAAAAGTGAATATGCTCAAAAGTCAACAACTTTTTATAGGGGTGCAGGACAAATCTCCTCTCCCACACATCCCATCTGCAAAGAACCCCTCAGGGGAATGAAAGAGGGAGGTGGTCCACATCCCTGCTAATCTTCTCTGATGAGATAGCAAAGACAGCAGTTACTACATCACCTACATTTTTCCCTGGTGAGACCTTAAACAGAGTTTTACTGGTGCTGCAAGGCTGCCAGTAAGAAATCATTTGTAGGACAGATGTGATCCAAAGGGATCACAGGGGTGACAATGACATCATCAGTATTCTTATGTTAGTCATGCAAGAAACTAGGGTTTTTACACAGCCTCCTGTGAGAAGTGATTTGGAGGGTCTCTTTCATGTTGTCATACATCAAGGGAAAGGGCTGGAACAGTTTTTTTCAATCTTGCACATTTTTCTTAATCCTCTTGGGAAGGAAAAGTAACAAATCTCCCCTTTTATTTGGCCTTTTGCTACTCTCTCACACTCTTGCCCTTGTTCATGACACAAGTGTTTTAATTTAGCTTCTGTTACAATAGCAATATTTTCTTGTGCAGATAACAGCAGTTTTGAGACTATTCTGATGGCCAGAAGCAAGACAGCAGCTAACATGGTGAAGAGGTGAGATGAGTAGTGAATGAAACTGGGCTGAACTGAGCTAAAAGAAAAATACTATTAATCATAACTTTAAGTTAGACAAGAGATATTTTATGCAAAGTTGCATTAAGAGAGGTCATCTAGGAATAAATAATAGTGGAACTGCTAAGCAGTTACACTGGGGACTGTGCTCTTGGTGTTCTGCTTTTGTCAGTGCAGGCCTACTGATTTCAGCAGGCTCTGCCAGGCACCCCAGTGGAGGAGTGAGCCAATGTCTTTTTTAGTTGCATGCTGAAGACTTGCATGTGTCTAATGTTTTTGCTGTTCCTGTTATCATCATTCTGGTGTTTTATTGATGGTGTTGGTTAGGGCATGGTGCTAGTAGCTCCAGGGTTGGGGATTTAGTCCTCATACAAGCCATTCACCTAAGAGCTGGACTCAGTAATCTTTGTGAGTCCCTTCCAGCTCAGCATATTGTGTCTGTGTCTGACTCAAATGTTCCTTGGTGCCAAGGATTCTCACCTATTCAGAAGCTGTGCAGTGTGTTTATGCATGTAAATATAACAACTGTCTGGGGCTTCACCACTGCATTATTTTTCTTTTGTATGTGCCTTTGTAAATGCTAGTTCTCTGGGGCAGAGAACTGTGCTCATCTGAGAATTCCCGCCTTCATCTCCCTGTGTACTGCAAAATGAGCAACTTCCCTCACACCAAACTAAGTGTCACTGCTTCCTTGGTTAAACTGTCTCATGCTACTGGGAGAGGTGCCACAAGTAACCTGCTTGCGGACTTGATACAAGTACTGTTTTGCTACATTCCTGTCTTGACTTTTTTTTTTTTCCCCTAATTGAGATATACTTTATAACTGTATCCAAAGAGGAAAAGTGCTGGATTCTGCACCTGGGCTGGGGCAGCCCTGGATGTGTTACAGAGTGGGGAAGGAGGTGCTGGAAAGCAGCACCACACAAAGGGACCTGGGGGTCCTGGTTGATGGCCAGTGGGATCTGAGCCAGCAGTGCCCTGGAGCCAGCAGGGACATCCCTGTCCTGGGGCACCAGGCCCAGAATTGCCAGTCAGGCCAGGGAGGGATTGTCCTGCTCTGCTCTGGGCTGGGGCGGCCTCACCTCGAGTGCTGTGTGCAGATTTGGGCACCTCAGAGTAAGAAAGAGATGAAACTATCAGAGAGCACCCAAAGGAGGCCATGAGGACAGAGAAGGCCCTGGGGGAAGCCGTGTGAGGAGCTGCTGAGGGCACTTGGCCTGCTCAGCTGGAGGAGAGGAGACTGAGGGGGACTCAGTGCAGCCTGCAGCTCCCTGTGAGGGGAAGAGGAGGGGCAGACACCGATCTCTGCTGTGTCACCAGTGACAGGGCCTGAGGGAATGGCTGAAGCTGTGTCAGGGCAGGTTAAGGTTGGAGGTTACAAACAGGTTCTCCCCACAGAGGTGGCTGGCACTGAACAGGCTCCCCAGGGCAGTGGTCACAGCACCAAGGCTGACAGAGCTCGAGGAGAGTTTGGCCAATACTCGGCCACAAGGTGTGAGTGACTCTTGGGGGTGTCCTGTGCTGGGCAGGAGTTGGGCTCAGTGATCCTTGTGGGTCCCTTCCAGCTCAGCGTGTTCTGTGATTCCTTTCAGTGCACAGGAGTTAAATCTGAATGGAGGATAGTTTGGGATAATACATGCATTGAGCCACCAGTGCATGCAATAGATAGTAGGAAGGTGAGCCTACCCTTGTCTTTTCAGAGTACATAAAAATATATGGAGAGTCCAGGAAGAAAATAAAGTGGGATCAGGGTTCTTCCAAGCACTGGGTCTATGTAATGTAGTTAGCCTGATTTCTGGGTAATGCTTTAGTAGACCCCTGAACATCTGGAGTCAATACTAACAAGTTATCTTTCCTCTCTATTCCAGTACCTAATATAAAGATTTGGTGGTAAGCAGTGAAGTGGTTGAAGGAGAAAGGTATTATTTAAATTGTAAAGCTATTAAATTATAAATAGAATAAAGTTGAGCAGTTAGTTTGCTCACAGGGCTGGGTGGTTAAATGACCTAATTGTAGGTCATGTGTATAGCATCACAAATTTTAAAATCTCCTAGGGTTTTTTGATACTCTTTGGTTTGACATGTTCATTATTTCTGAATGCTGAAGAGAAGGAAAAATTCTGCATGTGTAAAGGATGAAACCTTGGTCACCTGAAATGTTTAAATGCAGCCATTCCAAAAGCATCTGTCACTCTGGGTTCTTTTTCAAGATGCTCCAGTTTATCTATATTGGTGACTTGACACAGAATTATGGACACTTTGCAGGCTTACAGCTTTGGCACTACATACAGACAGCTGTCCATGTGAATGGGATGCTTCCCAGAAAAGCTAGATGGGATGGTTAGCCCTGCTGGGCCCTGCTTCGGGCTTGGTTCTGCTTGTCATGCACCCACTACAATGGGATGCTTGGAGGCAGAAGGTATTCTTAGTGTGGAGAGGTCCTTAAAAATATTAATTCCAATAAAAATGTAGCAAGAAGTGAATGGTGATAAAATGCACAGAATACATTGGATTTTCTTTGGCTTTTGAGCAAAAAATAAAACTAGATTTGTTGTTTTCAAGCTTGTGGTGGTATTTTTGGTAATCTGTCCGTTTTGCTTAGTAATAATTGACACCTCTACTTATGAACAGTGTGCTGTTGCTATTAATATAAGTGTTTCTCATTCCCTGATCACTTGTTTACTCTATAGGTGTCCTGAAATTGGAGATACTGTAATAAAAGGTCTATTTTGGACTTCAGAATATAATAGGACAAACAAGTGCTTAAAATGTATCCATGCATCATTTGAGGACATTGAGATCAGCAGTCTGTTTCCTTTGGTATGAACTCAGACAAACACATGTTGTTTATGCCCTTATATGAGAAACAGATCGGCCTGCAACACTTGATGATTATCTGGCAAAGGCAAGTTATTCCTATCGTTAAAACATTATTTTTTTTGTCTCTCATGGCTTCTGCAATCCTGTGCATCCGAGGAAGACCACTGAGTAAAGGCTTTTGCCAATTATAAGATTGCATCTACTCATCTGAAACATGTTGCTCGTGTTTTCTTTTGTTGTGGCAAAGACTCCCAAATGCCTTGAATATTTTATTTTGTTTTCTGGGTATGTATATGCGTGTGATATCTGAGGTTTGGGGACTTCTTTTTCAGTGTGATTTGGTGACCATCTGTTACAGGAGGACTGAGTGCTGATGTCCAGACACCACAGGAGGCTGGAGTGATGGGAAGCCTCGTGGCTAAAGCAGCCTGCCTGCCCTTCCCCAGAGCTCTCTGCTGCCCTGTTTGTGTCACCATGGCATTTATGGTGCTGAACCTGCTGGTGGATATTCAGGATGAGTAGAGCTAGTGAGAATCAGCTGAGTAGGTGGAGAGTACAGAATTTACTTGTTCGGGCTAAGGAAGTATATAAGCTCTTTAATTGTGGATGTCATCAGTTTGTGTTCAAGGCTGCTGGGTGTTTCAGCTGCTGCTGGGCTGTGAGAGCATTCTGCAGTGTTTTAACATGTTAAGCCTTTGAAGGAACAAGTTTCCTTCCTGATGATCTCTTACTGTTTATCTACAAATGTTATTTTTCCCTTTATTTTCTGCTTCAGGCACATGGCTTACCAGTGGGGCACTGCCTGATTTTCTCTTTCTTTGCCTGGCAGTTCTGTCATGCAGTCAGTCCTCAACCTACCATGTGGTCTCATCAAGCTGAGGCTGATGCCAAGTCAGCAACTGACAGGACTGCTTAGAAACTAAATGAGGTTCAAAAGATGGAATGAAAGTACCAGATCAAACCCAGAGTGTAATGCTGGGCAGCACTGTGTGCTGAAGAGATGTTGATTTAGGTATTGTACTTTTAAAATAAATAGATATTTGCCTGTAGTTTGTAGTGGGATAGTTGTTTATCCTTATTTCCCATGTTTCAATTCAGTGGGGAAGCTGTCACATAGATGAGATGCATCACCTGTGAATAAGGTACAACACCAGTTATGTCAAAGAAACATCAATGGTGCCTGCTCATGTTGAGCTGAGAAATAGAAAAGAGGAAATAATACTCGTCTTTTGCCAAGTAGCTCATTAAAGATCCCCTCAGATGAGTATTTTTTTGTTATTTTTAGGTGAAAGTCAGTATTTAAATTAAAAATGTGGCTTTTATCAGTTAGATGGCTCTTCTTGCAAGCTGGTACTGGTATGCTTCAGCAGTAGAACCAGTGCAGGTCTGTTAAGGGAAAGGATGAATACTGAGCATTTGTCATCTAGAAGTAACAGCTGAATTGTTCATTAACACAATAGTTTGAATCCACAGTCTACTCCTCTACTGAATTATAAAATTAGGCTCTATTTGATAGCTGAGTGCTTTGACAATGCCTTGGTCATTCTCTATAAACATGTCTTTCCGTTGAGTTTTTGTTTTAATCCTGTTCAGCACACCACCTCATTTATCCAACACACATCTTCTTAGTCATCCTGCATGTTAGAGTTTTAATATATTTGGACAAGGGCTCCAATTAAATTCTCACCAGAAACAGTACGAATTTGTTCTTTTGTTTACTGCCAACTCAAGAGTAAACTCCAGCTCTGATTTGCTGGTAACTGAAGGCTGGTAAAGGAAGAATTATCCAACAGGAATGTGAAGAAATATCTCCATTCGTTATAGCTCAGAATCAGCAGAGTAAAGCCTCCAAGCTGCTGTTATCATTTTAAAGTGTAAAGATCTCTTCTCCCTGCCCTCAACTCAGTTTAGTTTTGTGTAGATAAGATATATTTGTTAAGGAAACAACAGGCAAAAAATTTCTATTATGGCACAAAAGCAATGAAGATTGATTAAGCCAGTTCCATGACTGTACAAGCCCTTGTTTGTCCCAGACATACTACACAAAGTTTTACTGTGCTGACCATTGAAATAGAGAATCTGATCTCGTTCTTGTGGTTTGATATATAATGAACATTATGTCCTGGTTAATAATGTTTTATTTTCACATCCAAAGAAATGCAGTGAATGCCTAAACTTTGTCACCAACCAGAACAACCTTACTTTGGTCTGTTAAATGTGGCTTACTAGAGATTAAAATAAAAAGCCTACTTCTGATCTGCAGCCTGCTTTAGGAAGCTCCCAGCAGTAATACCAGAGATACCAGAGCTGCTGTTTAGCACAGAGTTGGCATGTAGAAGAGATAAGTGGCAAGTTTGCTTGGTGGCAGAAAACCATCCACTAATCCTTTGGCAACCTCTGGGGTATGCTTTTGTGGGGATGCCTGGGTAGGCAAAGTGATTTTCTCGAAATTTTGTGGTCCAGTTAATGCTTGGTAATGTTATGGAATAAATGTTTTTAAGATACTTGTGCTACTTATTGTCCAGTAATTGTACAGAGATGTAGGCTGTTACTGATGGTAAGATGTCCTTGACCCAAATTTTTTCAATACAAATTGTTTATAAAGTAGGAGCTAAACCCTCTCAGGAGTGTGAATGTATGTTTGACTGAGATGTAACTGTAAAGAAGTTCATCTTCTTTTCCTGTGAAGTTTTAGTGTTCTTATTATAGAGGATACTAGAGTTGGCATAAGGTGTGCCTATTGAGGAGTAAAATGCAACCTTTATATCTTACACAAAGTATTCAAATAGATTATTTGAAAAGTTGATACTGGGGGAATTTCTAAACCTGAGAGGGGAAAATTTACAAGTTTTGACATGGGAGGGATAGTTAAAAATGTATGTGTGACTCTCCCTGACTTTTTCTGTACAGACCTTTTAAGAATGTTGCGTGAAGAGAATCAGAGTAATAATATGCACTGGATTTAGCAATATCTGAATATTTATCCTAGTTCTGTGGTTAAAAGATCAGTATTTAGCCCTTTCTTATACCATACATGTTTTTACAGGGTGAGTTGGTGGAAGTTGATAAGTCTGAGATCTTGACTGAAATGGCCCATGTTAATCTTGCTTAACATTTGTAGCTTTTATTTCTTTTCCCAAAGAAAGATTGACTCTTTCCCCTTGATAACCTCTAAGACACTCACTTGCAAATAAATGTAGTCTTGGCAGGAAGAAAAAAAGGTAGCTCTTAATACTGAGAAGAATATATTCTGCATGCATCTAAGCAACTGTATACATTTACATAGATTTACTCAGTCTTTATTTTTGTGCTTTTTTGAAAATGATGGATGACTTATCATGATTAGTCTTTCAGTTGTGATCTTCTTCAAGCTGCTTTTCTGTGGAAATCAGAGTTTGTAACATGGAAAGCAAACATTTTCATTTGCTCTTTTTAAACTACTACACAGTGTTAAATGTGCTAAGTATTTAGGGGGAAAAAAATCTCAGCTTATTTTGTTTTTATAACTAAGCAGTGTAACATGACCTGTACCAAACAAATGAAGCCAATGGTGACTTGAGACTGTGCTTGGCAAGACATCAGAGCTGGGAGGTCTCAGCCTTCCACACCTACTTCTTCTTTGCAGACTGGAAGAAGAAAACTGAGTTTATTTCTGTTCCGAATTTGTTTCCCAACCTGGAATTAACTAGGATTTTTTGAACTAAACTGAGTAATTTGAAATGAGGAAAATATTCACCTGTCTCGTGGAAGATAATATGCTGTCAAAATCTGGTGTATTGGATAAATGGACTGGTCACAGTGGCTTTGTCAGTGATTTCTCCTCAGCTGACTTGTTTAATTTTCTTTGGAGTTTGGAGCAGCAAACGTATTTTGATAAATGTTGTTTAAATTATCTCACACCTAGGATAATGTTGTCTCTGCAAAAATTTTTGGATTTCAGGTACATTATATCAGATGACCTAATGTTAAAATAAAACTTTGCTCTTAATTGTTTTCACATTCCAACACCCAAGAAGGGTGGTGTTTCACTTTCACTGCTGTGGGGATAGATTTCAGGCAATTTATGATATACTGAGATGATGTGTTGTGAGTTGCATGTTATTACCCATTTGGCATTTTTGTAAACCAAGCAGAGTTTGAGCGTGTGTAGTTTGTTTGCATCTGCTGAGCCAGCGAGGTGTGAAACCACACACTTGTGGCTCAGTCTCTCTTGAGCTTACTGCAGGTAAGTCTAGTCAATGAGTGGTTTTCTGCTGGGAGTGGTGGGACTGTGTGCTTTGCAATAGTTCCACTTCACAAATTAAGTGGCCACAAATTGACAGAGATTATGTTTGTTAAGAGATTTTTCTTCAGGTAAAATGCCAGCAATGTAAAGTGGTTATAGCAGGTTTTTTGCGAACGAAATCAATACTTCATTATGGAAAATAAAATGGATGTAGTTACCTGCATGGCAGGCAAGGTAACAGTAGGTACAGATGTGCAGAATGACTGGAATCCTAAGGAACAGAGCATCATTTTAAACACAGATTTTGTTTTTCAGTGATTGTTTTCTTGTCACTATTGCTGGCATACGGTGTAACAATATTTTGATGACTGCCAGAAACTACTTTGCTATATCAGTGTAATGTTGGCTAAACACAGAAAAGTAAGCAAGAATTTGGCTTGACCAGAGTAGGCTTTATGGTTTAATGGGGAGAAAGATGAAGGGAAGTGATAAAGGTTGGAGCTGGCTTTGGGAATTAGCATGCATGGCTCATGACTGCCCGGGAGCCTCATGTGAGACTAAGGATTAATGCAACAGTGCAGCCTCAAGCTTTTTGTGCAGTTTTCAGTTCAAGCCTGGTACATTGTCACAAACTTAGAAAATAGCAAACCTTCACGGAATGGATGAGGTCAGGAAGGATCTCTGAAGATCATGTAGCCCAACCACCCAGCTCAAGGCAGAGGCTTCTCAAGCGGCTTGCTCAGGATTTTGTCCATTGGCTTAAAGCCATGCATGGAGCTTTGCTCTCTGCTGTGTTAACATGTTGTTGACCTCATTGACATTGTAATGCTTTGCTCCATTTGGCATTACTTTCCACATAGCATTATAATGTGTGGTTTAATTTCTCATCTCAGCACAACTAAGTGTTTTTCAAACTTTAAAGAGAAACTGTGCAACCTCTTGGTTATGGAGAGAACTGTTGGTATGAATTAGACCGTTTACTGCAGTAGTTCATTGGTCCTTTGCGCTGCTTTGTGAGCATTTCAGGTGAAACTGCTTATTGCCTTTAAACTGTGAAAAACTAGCTGAAACAAACTAGACGCCAAAAAATTCCATAGCTTAGTAAGAGCAAAGCTTGCCTTGGGAAAGGGCATGTACTTATTTCTGTGCTGGTGCAGACAACTCAATTACAATTTGTAATGATGTTGGATAGATGCACAAGACTAATGAAGCTACTTCTACCCAAGCCCTCTACATAGAAGTTTTATTTGTGTCCTTGACCTAAGTAAAGGAAAGTATTAGAATGACATGAAGTCCAAATGTGACTTAGTTTGACTCTAATGTGCAGTATTGTGTGGTGCATGCCCTGCAGTAAATGCTGTGCTTTGGTTATTGTGCAGTTTCTGAAATTCCACTGTAAGAGTGGTCATGTGATGGAGCCTCACTGTAGGGAAGTGTTTTCTGTGTACTCTTCCTATTGGTATCAAGTTACTCCAAGCATTTCTGAGTGGTTCTTACAATCCTGTACATACAGTCATGCTGTTGGCTATGCCTTATCACATTACCCATCCTAGTGCTGTATTCCAGGGACTGCTGAGGTTTGACCCCAGGACAAGTGCCCTGTGTCTGTACATAGGGAAAGCTTTATGTCTGAGGAAGGGTAAGTTTTTAAGTCAAGGATAGCCTGGAATCACTGAGCTATCCCCTGGTAGCTCTTATGCTGTGACAGGCCAGGAGTATTACTTGTTTGCACAGGAGTGTGAAATCAGGCCAGAATGATTAATGTAAATGTAAATTAATGTGTTCTGTACCCATTTGAATGGCTTTGTTCATTCAGATGGTGGCTGAATTGTAATTTTAGGCAATGATTTCAATATGAAGTAGTCCCGAAACAATAGAGTTACCTATTGGCTTTTAATGATCTTGTGAAGCAGTGTGTTTTGAATGGGTATCTCATTATAAAGGTGATAACGACCTAACTATTGGTGGAGGGGAAAAAAAAAAGAATGAAGTCAGAAATGCTAAATAATATGTGCATGTGTAAGTTACATGCTTTATGTAAAATTTGCATCCTTCAGAGATGTACATGAGCATACATTTGAAATTAATTTTCTTCTATGTTCACAGTATAGCACTGAGGCTTAAATCTGGTACATAATTGGCTGTTAATCCATTTTTTGTAGCCTTCCATGGCAAGTTATTGCTGTTTCTCTGTTTGAGATTTCCTACTACCATAACTATGTCATCTTAGAGATGAGTGGATGGCCACACTACATATGATCTATCTTTAGGTGCAGTCTCTGTTAGCTGGATAACTTGGAGTGTACTTGGAGTATGATAGCAAAGCAGTTGATGAAATACCTGTCCCTGATTCAAGTTTCCATCTCCAGTTTTGGAAGTTGCTGTTAACTTGTATGTGTTCCAAGTTCAGGAGAGAAGAAAACAAACATCAGATCCCCCTACACTTTGAAGCCACCTCATTTTGTTTATGTTTATGGTACAGACTCACAGTTGGAGTAGTGTGGCTATGGGCTGGTTAATTCAGAGTTGGAGTGGAAATGATTGACTTGTTAACCTTTCTTTACTCAGAAGAATGAATGGTCAGATGATTAGATCTTGTTGTAGGGAGAAAAAATATAAAGCTATAACATGTGTGACTGGTGTTAGCCTTTATTCAAAATTACAGGAGAGGCTTTTTCTATATGTGTTACTAGTATCCCACTTTGAATATTATATTTTCTCACTTTGTGTTTTTACTGTAATAATTTTTCCCTTTCACTTGGGTTTGAAAAAATTCAGTGACAGGAACAATTCCTGGGTTCAAAATCAACTGGTACTTGTACTTTTTCTTTGGCCTGTTAAAACATACTCCTGGTTATATATTCCTTGCAGGATCAGCACAGCAAGAAAGGACAATGAAAGAATTTCATGTGTTCCTTAAATGAGCCTTACATAAAACAAAGTTTTAAATTAATTAGGACCTACCTTTTAAGCACTTTGCAAATCTTCTCATTGTTTGGTTTTCTTCCCACTTAATGTTCACTTTATATCAAATCAGTGTGAGGTACATGATAATACTTTCAGAATCACCTAAGTCCCATTAGAAAAAAACAAGCACTTGGGTACCCCAAGGCTCATTGGAAGCCAACAGGGCTTGGACTCCAAAATGGCTGTTGCTGTCCAAGGTGAAGATGCTTAAGGGCTGTAAATATTTTGCCTCCTGCTCAGACTAGCTGGTAACATTCAGGACAGGAGTAAAGTAAAAAATGCACCAAAGGGAAGGAAAGGCTTAGTGTGGCTGCTCATGTGCACAAGAGTGAAGGTACATTTCTGAGAATTAGTATAGGGGATCAAAAATGGGGATGTCTGTTCTCCTCTCTTCCCATAGCCAGGTGGGCCACGGGCTGGCTTCACTCCCTGTCTCCAGCAGCCCCTGGCCTCTGTGCTGCCTCAGCAGTGGTCCCTGCAGGCCCAGGGTCTCCCAGCACAGGATGTGCTGGCTGCTCCTCTGGGAGCTGGGCAGAGGCTGCTGGCTTGCTTTGCAGAGGAGGAAACTGAGGCACATAGGAAGGTGAGTGCCTTACCCATCTCACTCAGCAGGACCTCACTCTTGTTTTCCAGATCCTGCATAGTCTTCACCACCAGGACTACCCCTTTTAAGTAGGACAGATGAAGGCCATGTTTTCAGTCCACATGTGTATTAGCCACTTTGAAGTCCTTGTCATCCAGCTGCTATTTTCTTTTATGTTTTTTTCTTACTAGTTTTGGTAGGCTCATTAATGGAGGTGTTCTCTGTTGTCTCTCCTTGTACCTTGAGAGAGCAGTGTGAGTTCGAAGTTGTCCACAGGGGCTTCCAGTAGTAACAATCTTCCTGAAACTCACAAAGAAAACCACCAGGAATATACTCATATGTATGTGTGACTTTTAAATACACATAAACACACACACACATATATATGAACATGTGTACAACATGTCTGTAGCTGTATACATGTGTCATTCCAATGGAAATTGCCTGAGCTAGAAAGTAGAGGTAGCTCCTGCTGACAAATAAAACCACATGTTTTTAGAACTCTAATAGTTGTGCTTCAGGACAGAGAATGTCTCTCTTCCACTATTCTTCAAACGGCTGCCACAATGAAGCCTGAATATGAAGAATACATTTTTCTGTGGCTGTATCCTGGGTGCTGGGAAGACTGTACAGTTCAGAACAATAGCAGAATATGGAGCTGCCAGCAGGCAGTCTGAGTGGACAAGTATAATCATGCACCACTCAGCTTTCAAGGAAATTACAGTTAGTGCACTGACTTGCTCATAATAGCGATCCATTGTTTGGCTTAATAACTTATCAGCTCTCCAGGAACCAGCTAGTGATCACTGTCATCATACACTGCTAATCATTCTGTTCTTAAATTATCTCAAGATGAACTAAGGACCCATCACATCACCTATTAAACCAGCAAACTGAGTGCACTATAATTTTTTTTTAAGCTAGAAGGAGCAATATTGCCTACCTTTTTTCTTCTCTTGTTTTGTCATTATCTTTGTCATATGTAATTGTACCTGTAGGGTTTTTAAATGTCTGGTTGAAAGGACATTGTCAAATTGTGTTGGGATATTTTTAGATAGATAGAGTTTATGTTAAATTGTGGGGGTTTTGTGGTAACTACTAGGGAACTGAATCTGCAACCTGCTTTTTAAGGAACATCTTTTTTTCGTAAAGCATTTGTGGCAAAGGGGTGATATTTTTTTTTATGGTGCTTTTCTGTAGTACCTGGATTCCTGTCAATCACTAGTTAGTGTAGCTTGAGAATGCCCCTCTTTAGAAGTGAAGAGTGATTATCCCTCTAAGACAAATGTAGAATTTAGGCACAGGAGCATGATTTACCCAGAGCCATGCAGGGAGCTGTAGAAGAACAGAAAGGAGAAGCAAGCTGGTTTGAGTCCTGGTCCCAGTCAGCCTTAAATCATGCTGAATGCATTCTGCCTTCTTACTGAAGGCTTATTTGTGAGCTCTGAGCTGCCAGCACTGAAGGAGCCTTGGAGTATTTCTTCTGAAGGAAGAGTGGCCCCAGCTTCATTTGCAGACATTGATATGAAAGGTCCTAGAATGGTGCAAAGTACCAAACCTGTTGGGACACCTTTTTGTGGTCAGGAGTACACAGACATGCAAGTCACGTGAGCAGATCTCCAACCTGCTCCATGCTTAGGACTGAAATGGTGAGTTTGTTCAAAGGGGAGGGGAAAACAGATGCATGTGCCCAGCTGAAATAGGCCTCCTTGCTGTTGTGAATAGTGCAGGCAGCTGGGGCATAGTATCTCCTGATCCCAGGAATTGTGCAGACTGGGGTCAGCTGTTTTTGTTAGACCAGAACAAGTACACCAGGATTTAAATGAAACCCTGACCATTTTTGTGGTTTTCTTTAACTGTTTACTTGGTTTTCATCTCTCCTGTGCCTGTCTTGGAAAGACAATTGTATCTCTTGATCAGCAACAACTAGAATTAAAATAAGGACACTTCTGCTCCAAGACTTATTGCCTGGCACATCTATGTCTGATGAAGAGTCATCTTTCATATTTTGAGAAGATGCTGTCTGACTGTGGTATCTCTGAACCATATGAGAAAAAACACCTATTCTTGTCAATTATAGTAATAGTCTAGCTCAAATTATATAGGTCTTTGTATACTGGATTGAAACATGTAGATCCAGTCTTTGTTAATAAACAGAAAATATCAGGTTGTTAAAAAATTATGATCTCTACAGAGACTAATCTTCACATATACTTCAAATACATCACCTACTTTTGGGAGCAAGAAGTGAAAAAATGCTGAGTAGGTATGTCATATCCCCAAGGTAAGTTCCATAATGAGGAAATACCTGAAGCTTACAGGTGTGGCTTTCTCTTTTCCATGGGAATATATCCCACTTCTCCAGGAGTTTACCTTCTTTCTTTGAAAACAATTGTTCAGGTTGCAAGTCAGTCCTGTTTTATTGGCTTCATTTGCTGTAGGGCCAACAAATGGCGCTCAGCCCAAACTCCAAGGTTGTACCACTTCACTGTATTCTGCCCTGTACAAAGTTGAAAAGCATTGCCAGATGAAAAAATAGAATTGAATTGGAAAGCCTAAAACCTCCTATGCCAGGGTGGTTTTTAATACAACACAATGGCTGTGCAGTGATTTACGTTACTGTGTGTTCTGAAATGTGTGACTTGGTAGTTATGCTTGACCAGAGCTTTCTCTTGCAAGAAGTATTTCTTTCTTTGCCCTGCCTACAGATACAAGAGTGCAACTGTCAATATTCAAGGCAATGGTTTTGTTACAAATCGGCTTGGGATGCCCTGATAACCCAGTTCTCTTTATAGCAAAGTCAACAAATTTCTCTGTGTTGATGTTGGTGAGTTAGAGCCCAGGCTGAAATATTCATGATAGAGGGAATGTTTCTGTAAAACCCTGTTCATGCAAATTGGACATCAGTATGCTTGAGGTTTCTGGGAGAACACCCTTTTTTGCTTGGTGTACCATGCATTGGGATCCTTGGATAATTCATGTTATATTAAAGCCAGGTCTTGATTATCTGCAGTGAAATGTGTGAATGCTGAAAGTTCTGTACTAAGAGGACAAAGCATCCCATTTGGAATTAGATAAGCAGACTGGAAGCAACATGGCATTTTGTTGTTGGTTTCTCAGCCTGGGAAAATCGGCAAGTGACAGGATTACTGATGGTTGTTTCCCCAGCATTGCATTCCAGACTCATATGTATGGTTTCTGCTACTTTAACTTTCATTTTACCAAGGCTCTCCCATTCCTTTGTTCTCCTGAGTAGCTGATGCTTACAGCGCTCCCATCTTTTAGCAGGGCAGCTCCGCTGTCGTTCGAAGCCATTGTTTGTTGTGAAGTGTGAGTGTGAAAATGCTGGTACTTGGTTTGAGAGTGGCCTAAGCCTCACTCTGTTACCTCTTCCTCTTTTATGGCTGCCTCTGTGGCTGTGAGATTCTGTTCAGTCCTGGTTTGTTGAAGAAAAAATCCATGGTGGCTGTGTGGCATTATTTCAAAGAACAGCTATTCACCAGGCTCTTGGTGGAGAGGTTCAAGAAGAAATTATTTTGCTCCTTGGGCATGAAAATGCTGGTTAAGAGTGTAACTGGCACAGGACCTCCTTTGCTGTGGGAGTGTGGCCAGAGAGAAATTTTTACTCCATTTAAGCCATTGGTCTGTACCTTCAGTAGGCTTTTTCATTGATATTTTGTTTACAGCTGTCTGTGCTGCTCAGGAGGATGCTGTGATGCCTCACACGGAGGACAGCCCGTGATGCCTCAGAACAGCTCTCAGACTGCTCAGCAGCAGTGGACTGCCATGCTGGGAGGGTGAGGATGCAAGGCAGAAAGGGTGCAAGGGTCTAAGAAAACCACATGTAAATTTTGGGCTGAGTCTTTGTTTTTGGTTTTTTTTTTTAATTGAAGGAAACATCTTCTCTGGACATTTGTTCTTTAAGCCCAGGTGCAGAGATGGATTCCTTCAGTACAGGTGACAATAGGGTTGACCTCTTTATACTCCTGTTGTTTAGAGCAGGAAAGTCTGAACTTAGCAACTGCTCAAAATAATTGTGGTAAAATCATCCAGTCATTTTATCTTACCCAAATGTTTGCCTCATTTTGGAGGCAAGGATTTGATAAAGATTAAATTATTGGATCTTGGCTTGTTTTGGAGCCTCATTTTGTCCTTTTTTCAGGTACCTGTATGGTTGTGTTACAGCTGGCAGCAATACAGGCTTATTGCAATCCAGCAATACTCTCAGTTAAGGAAGAAGTTAACAGGAGCATGGCCCAATACTAGATGGTTTTTTATAGACAGTGAGCAAGCTAAGCGCATATAACAGGAGAAATCTTTAGTCAGTCGCAAGCAGTGGCCACATTGACATTAATGTATTTGGAAATGACAGACTTTGTATCTATCTGTTGATAGATTCAAGTGTTAATTGCTTTTTCCAGTACACTTATGCTCAGCTCTTCAAGTGGAAGATGCAGCCCAGTGTTCACACATCTCTAGAATGAAGCCTCATGTACCAAGTGAAACTCCACAGAAGTTGTAGCTTTACTTTTTGCAGCCTCAGTCAAAAATGAAGCTTACTTTACAGAAATCCAGTAAATTATGCTTCAGTTTTTCTTTGGACAGGTCAGTAGTGATTTGCTTGGAAACCTTGGCATACTGTTGAATTTCTGCTGTGGTGAAAGCTTGCCTATGATTTAATCTAAAAGATTCCCTTCCCCTCCCTCCCTTGCCATGTATTCACCTCAGCACAAAATTATTACTTTGACATTGTGTAAGTTGATTCCCATGAAGGTAACACCATTCCTCACAGAGTGAGTGCCCTGGCACTGGAGCTTCCCAGGAAATCTGTCACAACTGCTTCACCTTGGCCTTCATACCTTCACTATGTCTAACATTGCTGTTAAACCAGTAGTAAACTTCAGTCCTTGCATACTGACAGATTTGAAGCAACAAGCTCTGTAATGTTACTTTTGATATTTTTATCCATCTGTTTATATGGCTACATGGAGCCTCCCCTGAAGTGTTTCTAGCCTCCCCAGTCTGCAGATTACTGGCTGGGAGTGTTTCTCCTTGATGTGTGGTATAGTTACATGGCACCAAACTAGTGAATGTAATGCCTGCATCCAAAATTGGGAAGTGTCTTTGTGGGAGACTGGCTTCAGTGGAATTATCTGATATTCCAATTAACTGATTCATTGCTGGCTTTGTCAGAACCCCATAATGTCCCTTGGATGTTTTCTTTCAAAATTAACCTGGTTTTCTTGGTATGAGTAGTTGGTCCGTAAGTAAACTACGTGCTTGGGGTTTGGGGGATTGTATTTACTCATTCTCAGATTACAATTTGGGTTCCTTCACTGGCTGTTTGTCTCTAGCTTGCTGCTTTTTGAAAGAGTCTGCAGATTCTGTACTGATGGTTCCTCAATCCGTTGCCACTCATTCCTTGTCTTGTACTTGTTTCAATATATCATAACTCTTCTACTGGCTCCCTCAGGCCCTGTAGAGCCTTGTTATGTCAGGGTGTGTGGAACATGGTTGTATATATTTTTGTTGTTGAGGGAATCTCATTTTGAGTCCTTTATCTTTTATATCTCAGGCCTTGGAGGTGTTTGGTTCCTCCCAAAATGTGGTGTTTCAAAGAAGTGCTCAGCTGGCTAACACCTTTGCTGCTGAAGCACTGAGGTTGTAGGATGTAGCTGAGCAGGCTTCTTGGGGCAGAGACTCTGCAAGGAGCTGGAATGCAGGCTGGGAACTTGCAATATAGCTGGTGGGACTGTGGGCAAGATCAATGCCATGATAAAACTTACACCAAAGTCACATCTTCATACAGGATTACTAAATCTTTTTTCAGAAGGTTAAACTATAAAATGACAAAGTCTTTAATCTCTCTTTCTTTCTCTCACCCTCCAGTTCTTTCACACACACACACACGCAGGCACACAATCATCTTTTTCATTCTTCTTTCTCTTCAGTCTGCAGAAGGCAAATTCCTGCAGCATTCCTGGCATAAGGAAGGAAGCTGATAACGCTGGTGTGTAATGCTGAAGCAGGAGTTGAAGCTACAGCTGTTTAATAGTTTCCAGCACAGGGCTCTTGCACTTTAGCTGGGGGAAGATGCCTGAGTGAAGCCTCACAAGGGCACGGTGTCCTCTTGCTACATGCAAGTCCAGTTGTGTGCCTGAGTGCCCTCTTTGGGAGACGGCAGGGGTTGTGTAGCAACTACAGCACCAGGAACCAGGATTCCTAGCTTCTATTCTTAGCTCAGTAACCAATTTGTTGTAAAGCCTTTGACAAATCATTCAGGCCTAATCCTGCACATACAGCAGCCCCCAACAAAGTCCTTTCTGTTTTTCACTAGGGACAGAGGATCAGCTTCTTCTCCTTTTCTTGCACCCCACAGGAACGGTGAATTGAAAAATACGCAAGAAAGTGTGATAATTTGTTCATGTTTATGAAGCAGTGATGTGGACATCACTGTGTGATATGTGTGATCTTGAATCCATAAAGGGAGATTGATTGATTGCTGTTATCAGCTGGATCTCTGGAGCACAGGATTTTTGGCCTCTCTCATCAGAGTACAATTTTGCATGATTATACAGGATAATGCTGGAAATGCCTCTGCACTGTCCAGATGGCAGGGTCAGTGTAGCGTGGACCTTGCTCAATTGCTTTGTGTGCCACGATAAGTGCTACTGCTTTTCTCTCTTTAAGCTACTGGCACAGCAAGAAATTGAGGAATTCTGTGACTGTTGATAAATTCTGCGAGATGGAAATTAATACCTACAGAGACCTCTGCTTTTATGGCCCTTAAATTAATTTCCCATCCTTTTGCAAAGGTGAATGGCAGTGCTCATTTTTCTGTGGTACTTTCGCTTCAAAATAATCTGAGCTGCAATCTGAAAATGAAATGGTGTAAAAAAAATTCTGGGCTAGGAGTTAATTTCAGGAGTACTTTGTAAGATAAAAGAGCATAACAAAAAGGTACTTTAATCTGCAACCTCCTTGCCTTTACATCTGGCTGTGCTGTATTTTGTAGTATGTGTGGTTCTGGTATCTGCTGAGTGCAGCATCTTGCTCTGCTGATCTGTGTAAGGCTTTATTTGCCTGCTGCAGGGACAGAGGTGGATTAATCTATAGAGCTGTTGGCAGAAATCCGTTAGTAGGCTTTTGAGGGGAGATCAGCTTGAAGAAAACACAACTTGATTTTTGTGTCAGTTGAATTTTTGATAATATTACAGAAAGTCTGGTCTCTTTGTAAGCTTAGCTCTGAAAACACAGAACCTGGTAGGGGATTTTTTAGGTAGGTGATGCTTCAGTGTAGTGCTCTTGTCTGTGAAGGGACAGGGCTGTCCCAGAGCTCACAGAAACCTGATGAATAGGGCTTCAAAGTAGTCATGACTTGCTGCATAAATTATTTAGTTAAAATAAGAGACAGAAGAGCAGAACTATTACCTTCCATGCCACTTGAGCTGGGGCAGCATTCTCCTTTCCTCTCTTCTTAGTGAATGAAAATATTATCTTGTCTCCCACAGCAAGTCATGTCTGGGAGCTGGAGGGGCAATGGTGCGAAAAGCACAGGTAGCCCATAGCCAGCAGCTTTCCAGCTTCCATAATTGGGAGCTATATGCCTGTGCCTTTAAATATGCATATCAGTTTGTTGGTGTCTCTCCAGCTTTACAGTTTTTCTATTGTCTCTGTCTGCATTTGATGCAGTAGACTGGAGCTGCCACCAGTACTAGTGACTCCTGGTCCTCATGGAACTTCACCAGAGGATGTCCCTGCTAGTGCCCATGTCCCACCTCAGTGCTGAGTTCTCTGAGATTGATGCACAAGGGCTGGATCTGTCCCCCCCAAATGATGATGATGATAACAACAATACCATCTTTCGTACTGTTCTTGGCAGTCACTGCATGGTTGTGATTTGGAGCCCTTGTTCAGCAGTCTCCTTTACTTTAAAGAGATTCTCCTCATATTGTTTTAATGCTTATCCAAATGTATTTTCTCTTCCTGAAAGTATAGGAGTGTCTTGCTTTCCTGTCTGCTCTCTCCCTCTCAGTTGCTAGAGCCCTCCTGCCTTGAAGGGGAAGGTTGTCTGAAGGAACTTGTTTGCTGCAGTTCTGCCTGAGGGCACCAGTACCCCTGCGGGCAAGGCATGGCATAAGTTTCGGGTTTTGGGGTAAGTTGGCTGGTTTGCTTGTCTTGGGAGGACTTGAAACTAATTGTGAACTTCCAGTTTTCTTCCCATCTCCTTTGTAGAGAAGGTGGTAGCCCTGCATACTTCTCACCACGAAAGGGCAGGAAGGCTCATCCACAACAAAACGGGCATCAGAAAAGGGGCCAGGGAAGAAACTTCTGCTCTGCTTCTCCAAGTACTGCACTGGACTAGAATCTCAAGATAAGCTTAAGTGTAGCCCAGTGTTTACTAAATTGTGCACTGGCTGGCTTTAGTATTTTATTATAATACTAATGGAGGCTCTTTGACTCCTTTCTATACTGCTAGGGTTTTTTTCCATTAGTTTTACTAAGGTTCCAGCCATAAAGCAGTTTTTGGTCATTCGGTGTTAATCACCTTCTGTTGACACTAGAGCATTATGTAATTTAGGGCTTTGTTTTCAGCCATGATATGAAGGCTACTTATTTCCTTCTGGCATCCTCTCAGTAAGAAAGCATGGGATTTAATCTTCCAAAAAGAGAAAAGCAAGGAAAAAATTTTAAATGCCTAGAAGTGTTTGGTAAGTCTGTAGATTTGAATTTATTCTTCATAGTGTAATGACAACAAAGCATTAGGGGCTAAGCTCTAAACTCCATAGCTCTGTCTGTGTGGACACTAGTTTCTATTTGGTTGTTTGTCCTCACTGGGTATAATCTTGCAGTTAAAATTTAACCTGTGCCTCAGGATGTTCAGTAATTAGGAGTATGGTATGGATATGTATTGTTTATATAAAAGTATGTATTTGTCTTGCTTCAACATTGTGACTTGCTTTGATTATCCATTATCTTCTACATAATTAAACTGTATGTTTTCTCCCTGTCTCTTTCTTCATATTCTCTCCTGCCTTAATTTGATAAGAGAGGGAGAAACTACCTCAGGAAACTTGGGAGCACTAGTAGATTTTCTCAGTGGAAAAGTGTGTGATGGTGTTGCACAGATTCCAACCTAAAGGCAGGCTGCTGTGCAGTGTGGGAAGAAAAAGGTTATTTACCCTCATCAAGTGCCACTTTTATACAGCCAAGGGAACATCAGCTCTTGGGTTCACTCACGTAACGAAGACTGACAAAGCTGAAAGTAATCATATTTCACTTCTGATTAAAGCAGTCGTTGTTCAGCTTTTATATAAAATTTCTACATGGTCTAGGCAGTAAGGATTGGAGCCCTGCATTAGAAAATGCAGCACTCCACAATGCAGTGTAAATCCCAGGTAGTTTGGGAATGTCCCTCTGTAACCAACAGTCTTGATAGGAAGGAAAGCTTTTATAAAAGCTTGGTGTTTGTTAGATGGTTGGTTTTGCTCAAGGGTCAGCTGCCAGTTCATCAGGCTGCCTCAGGCCATGCACAACTTCAGGACATGACTCACTCCATTTCAATGTTATTAGCTAGGTATATGTTAAATACTTGGTAAATTGGGAATGAAGGCTGGCAGTAGGGACTGGGGAAGTGTTCCCCAAATCTCTCATCGGGCCATGACCCCTTTGGCGGAAGAAAAGTCGGGTGATTCTTTTGAAGGTGGTTGTGTGGGATTCAAAGGTGATAAACCCAGCAAACTTACTTTATAAGCAACTAAGCTCTGTAGAGCATCACAAAGAATAGCTTTTTGTCCCTGGGATCACCACTAAGCTGCCTCAGGCCAACAAGAAGTTTGTATAGTGCAAGATGTGGGAATGAAATACTATTTTGCTTAAATGCTCACAAACAACATAACAGAAACTCAAATTAATTTTAAATCTCTCCTACAGATTGTGAAATTGTGGCTGTCTGAACCAATTTAAATACTTGAAATAAAGGGATTACAATTCCATAAATGTTTTACAGAGATCTTAACTTTTTGAAAGTGCTTATGATATTTCTCAAGACTTTTCCAATAAGATACATAAAGAATATATTAAAAAACAATAATGCTGTGTCCCTACAAGCTTTGTACCAAGGGAGATTTTACAGCCTGCACACACCTGTGGCTATTTTTCATGCATTAAAAAAATACAAAATAAGTGTTTTTCACTCTGATCAAGTATACATATATTATCCAAAAAATACAATTAATTTGAAATCTTGATAGAGACATTAAAATATAAATAGAGCTATTCTCATTTATGTTCCAATGTAAGCTTCTTCAGTCACACAGACATTGCATTTATTTTGCTTTTTCTGTTCAAGTGCCTAACATACATATCCTTTGGCTTCATGTGATTATTTCTATAAGCTTGAAGAAAGGCTCAAATCACAGGATCAGTGACTATAAAAGAAATCATCAGTCCTGAATTTTATTGTACATGGAATCACAAACAATCTCATATATATCTTGACAGTCATAAGTTGGAAATTTAAAGAAAAGATACAAAAATCACTGGTTTTTAAAGCTTGATGAGTGTCTAACTGTATCTTCAGCTGAACAATAGGATGAGATCTGACTTAGTGATTGAGCCTGTTCAGGGCTTCTCAGATGACTCTCAGCCAAGGTTTTGGGTTTTGGTTGCACTGCTGAAGAGCAAATCACATTCTCAGTCAAGGGTGGCTTCGTTCAGCATCACACCACTGAACAGTGCTAGTGACTTCTCAAGTGTGATTGCACAGTGTCCCTTGTGTTGGAGACAACTCAGAAATGTAGGCTTGTGCTAAGGGATCTGCATGGGAATCTCTGCTGGTTTGAAGTTTGTCCATATTTGGCCATTCAGGTTGTAAAAGCCGGTTTGTACTTTAAAGAAAGGTGTGATAAGAAGAAAAAACAGCACAGCACAACACGGACAAGTGCTGATGGCATCTGCTCAACAGTCTGGGACTTGCCAGGGGCCAGATGGAAAGAATGTGATGTAGAGGCCTGGTTGGAGTTACTTGTCCAAGTGTGTAAGGTCAGTGCTGCACACCAGCCAGGCAGGCAGAGAAAACGCTGCTCAGGGACCTCTCATGGCTGGCCAGCTGTTCTAGAAGTGGTGTTACCACAACCTCTGAATAGAAAGAGTTGTCAAATGAACAGTAGCATTTCATGAAGAGTGGTTAAGCTGCAGAACACCTGCATGAGGTAGGTGTTGGCTGGACATTGCATTTTCAGCACCCACATACCCAAATAGCCAAAATCCCCATGAGGCTGGACCCTAAGAAACAGGAAGACTGGTTTTAAAAAGCAAGTTTCTTTCTGTGCTTAGTATCCAGGCTTTCCGTTTAGATCTGTCTGCAAACAAGCCTAAGCCTATTTATTTATTTATTTGATTAGTTTCATCTTGCATAATCATGTTATTTGAGGTAGAGATTTGGAGAAAATATAATTGCTTTGTTAACCATGTTGCAATGAGTGATAGTTCAGGGTTATGCAGAAGGCTAAATGAGGAGAGAGCTTTGCCTCAAAGATGCAGTACCTTAAGAGTTCCTGACCTTTCTAGTTTTATGGAAATCACTCATCTGAATGCGATTCCATGCCTTTGTAGAAAAAAATTCTTCCTTTTCTCAAGCTGCTTCCCATTGCTTTTTCCACTGCCCAAAAGATTTTGATTTAAACTCTATGTATGAATATGGTTCTGAAGAAAATTGGTATGGGGGCTTTGGATACCGGAGAAGCATTGTTTGATTGACTTTGAGATAGGAATAATCAGGTGTGATTCTCATACAGTAGAGATTTAAACTAAATATTCATGGCTGCATAAATAGTGGTCACAAGACTTAGACGACATCTGAATATCAAGAGCTTTTATTTCTTATCTCAAGCCAATTTTTGACGAAGTCTGGAATCTCCTGCATGGGAGACTGGAGAGATGTGATCAACATGGTGAGCAATACTTTGATTCAATAACAAAGGACATCTGTTGGAAACTCTTCTTAGAAGAACAATGGCAGACCCTGGTTAATGAGCAAAAGAAACTGAAACAGCAAGTAAATAAATGATGGAGAAAGGAACCTCCTCTTCTGCCTTTGAAATAGCCATTTTTGCAGGTTTTGAGCCTGTGCAGTTAAAGGATTATAACTGCTCCTATCACTTTGGCTGGCGCTTGAATGGATAAATGGCTGCACACCTTTGTATTACAGAAGAGCTACAGTGCCATCAACAAGTAACTTCCATGAAATCCCTGTTTGAAGAGCACCCAGGCTGAGCCCTTCATAAAACCTTTCAGCATGGTGGACAGGGTTGCCCAGTGGTCGCTTTCTGTGCTTGCCATGTGCTGGACTGGCTTCTGTGGCCTTTTAACCAGCACCAGGATCTTCTTCAGCCAGCTGACACATGCATGTGTGATACATGTGCAGGTTGTATTCAGGGGCACTTAGGAGCTTCTTGGGGGAACCACCTCCCTTCTGCAACACTTAATTTCTGTTTCCTGACCTTGATCTTCACACTTCTGTCTTCCAGGAGGCTTTGTCTGACAATCACAGGAGGTTTGCCCTGCCTCAGCATAAGGCAGGCCGTAGTTCACATCGCTTTGTAGCAGTGACTGATCTTTTCCTCACGTCGTGCTCCTCTGAGCTGTGGTGCTGCTGTGTTACAGCTCTGCAAAGCTTGTGGTGCCTGGTGTTTGCTGGAGGAGTCTGAGCAGGGGGGCAAACAGAACCCAGGAGTTAGGGTGGTACTGAGGCCACATAAGTCTCATCTATCTTTGTACTTGAGGGTGGGGGCAAGTTATGGACCACTGTGTGTGCCAGTAGTGTTTGGTCATTCATGGCCAAGGATTAGGTGACTGCAGCCCTGTGCTCAGCTGAGGTTCAGCATACCTCAGTGGCAGGGCACAGGCAGGAGGATTGGGTGATGAAGGTATTTTGTTTTGCAGTTGTTTTCCTTGTGACATGTATTTTAAAGTTACACTCAATCCTTCTGGCAGCTTCTGCATCACATCCCTGATTTGGTGGCTGGCCAGCACGTACGATATGAATCCTCTCCTTTGTACTCCGGGCTTTGGTTACAGGTGGGAAGCCCAAGCCCCTGACTCACTATGAGTATAGGTGCCTTGTTTTCCTTGTGGGAGGCCGGGCTGAGCACTGTTCACTGTCAGAATGGCTCCCTGCCATGATTTCACACTCTGTAGGACAGATTTAAAATTAATTCGTCTGTTATTTGTGAACATGTAAGCCAAATAGTACTTCTTTCCCACATCCTGCACTGTACAGACTTCTTGTTGGCCTGAGGCAGCTTTGTGGTGATCCCGGGACTAAAAGTCCTTGTTTTTCGACATTGGATATTTAAAAAATAGGTACAGAGAGCAGCTCTCTTTTCTCAAAAGTGAACAGTTGTTTACATGCCCTCTCAGTCAGATGCTGTGCAATGAATTGGGAGCCCTGTGACAAAGAGCTGGGCTGTTTATTTAATTACTACAGTGTATAATCAGCTTCCTGTTTTGAGGAGTATCGCATTGGCTTGTAAGAGATCTTCCCAGATCACCTGCACTTGTGAGGTTTTGGGAGGTTGTTAGGGGTGGTTGGTTTGTTTGTTTGTTTTTGTTTGGTTTGGTTTTGTTTTGTGTGTCTTTCTGATTTTGGTTTGTTTGTTGTTGTACCATACTGAAGTGCGATAAGGAACTTCAGGCCTGATTTGGGGAGATGTCCCAGCCCTAAAGTACTTGTGCAGATCACTAAGACCTGTCTTAGCATGCAGTTTTGATGAGGAGATAAATGTAATTTGGAAAGGTAGTTTCCATGAACATTGTATTTCCTAAAAAGTGTATTTGGAATGTTTTTGTCATGCAGTGTGCTGCTCTTGACTGAGATACAATTAGTTTTCTCCACAGCAGCCAGTATAGGACCCTGTTTTGGATTTCTGCTGGAAACAGTGATGATAGCTCAGGGATGTTTTCATTACCTCTGAGCACTGTTTGCACAGAGCCAAGGCCCTTTCTGCTTTTCACCCCACTAGTGAGGAGGCTGGGGGTGCACAAGGAGCTGGGGAGGACACAGCCAGGACAACTGAGCCCAGGGCCATCCCAGAGGCTTTGGTGTCGTGCTCAGCATACAGAGCAGGGGGAAGAAGGGAGGGGTGGACATTCAGAGTGTTGGCATTTGTTTTTCCAAGTCACCTTTACGTGGGATGGAACCCTGTTGTCCTGGGGATGCCCAAACACTTGACTGAGATGGGAAGTGGGAATTAATTTCTTGGCTTGCTTTGCTTTTCTTGTCCTCTTGGCTTCTGCTTTCACTATTAAACTGTCTTTATCTCAGCCCATGAGTTTTGTCTTTTACCCTTCCAGTTACCTTCCCCATCCCACTGTGGGGGGAGGAAGCAAGCAGCTGTGTGGGGCTGAGTTGCTGTCCAGGGTTAAACCATGAAACATGGGTGGATTTTGATGAAAAATTGTTAATCCTCAAGCTTGTTTTGAATTTTGACTTGTTAGCTTATGCAAACAGGCCAGTTCAGACAGAGGAGTAAAGTCATCATGTCCCTTTACCTTCCTGAACTGAGATACAAAAAAAAGCTTAAAGAGCCTTTTCATGTGCAATAATTTCCTTATTGTTGGTGTCTCAAGTAAGTTAAGTCCCTAGTTCCTGACACAAGCACTTTTGGCTTCCTGGGTTTGTTGGAAAAGCTCCACTTTGGGCCCAGGCAGCACTGTGAGTGCAAGCAGAGACATGCACCCAGTGAGTCGGGGCAGGGAGCTCTACTCTACTCTTCTGCAACTTCCCCAGGACTGTGTTTGCTTCTGCAGCAACACAAGTTTGCAGTTGGAAAAAACTGCAGATGGACATCTAGCAGTGGATAATCCAGCAAAACTTCAGGAAATACACTGGCACGTGAACTTCAGCAGATTAACTTCTCTTTTTTTCCTATTGAAGTGCTTCCCAGGGCATGTTGCATACAAAGGTGTATCAAACAAATCTCTTGAGCCTTCTGCATTTTCAGAGGCATGGAACTGTTTTCAGCAAGTTTCCTTGGTAGCTGGGCTAAGAAGTGAGGCTGACACCGGAATGTCCTTGCCCATCCTGTGGCCCTGTGGTGTGATCACTCTGCACTTGCAGCATGAGTGCCCTGGCTCCATCCCAAGTGTTACTCCTGTGAGTTTATATTTGGGGGTGAGGGTGAGCTTTGCAAGCAGAAGGCCCTGACAAGTTCCCTCAAGCATTGCTCATCAGAAGGGGGCTGGGGTAAGGTGCCTGGCTGCCATCCCTGCCTCGAGGGGCTCAGTTGTGTGCTGCCAGGTGATCTGGTCCAAGGGACCCAGACTGCTGAGCCTGGCAATCTGTGTTCAGCCTTTGCTGTGGTGCCTGCGCTGTTTTGTGGGCTTGGTTCTGGGCATTTGTGGAATTTATTGGTTCTTTCATTTTTCTTCACATTTTCAAATCAGAAGAGTTTTGACACCTCCAAATCTTTCACAAAAAGGCAGTTTTTAACCCATAAATTAAACCAGCTCTCTTTTCCAAGATATTTCTCGCCAAGGAATTTGCTGCCTACTACAGTGAATCCAGTTTCATTGATGGGATTTTCAAAGGACTGAGATCAGTGTGATCCCTTGCTGGTCAAGTCTGCAGTCAGGCAGCCTGTCTTCCCTGTCCTCTGAAACTGGAAAACCTGGTGGGAAACTCTCTTGTAACCTAGTAGAGCTAATCATTAATTAGCAGGGGATGAAGTACACCAAACAATCTGCTATGCCAGATGGATGCTTCGATGTTAATTTATGTTCTCAAAATAACTGGACATAGATATGCTCTACACCATGGCCTAAATCTTGCTTTTGTTGAATTCAGTGGTAAAAATGAGGTTGACTTTAGTGATCCAAGTGCATATTTCTTTGAGAAAAATGTATTTTGGCATCAAACTGTAACAGTAAAAATGAAATTAATAAAAACTGTCCAGGGCAGTGGACTTGACCTTCTTACACAGGGGCACATTGGTGAAAAAATGAAGTTTTGTTTTTATCTCCCTAGAGCATTTCTATTATTTGAATGCCAAGAAATGAGTAATTTGGTTTGGTTTTGGTTTTTCTGTTTTGTTCCTATGAATAACTTCTTATGTGTCTTCCTAAGAGAGTTGGAACTAAAGCCTAGTCTTGGGAAAGTTAAGCTGTAGGTTGCTTTCTCTTTGAAAATCTCATGAAGGAGACCAAAAGAAAAAAGCAGTTAAGTTAAAAAAAGTTGTGGTGATGGCTTATTCTACCACACTTAATTTTAAACGAAGAATGCTTACTACAAATTTCCTTCCATATTTTTCTTCTGTTCTTTTGTTTTGTTGGGTTTTTCCTCTTTTCCATTCAGCTTTGCATAGGCAGCAGCTGATGTGCCTGATAGATCTTTATGAGCTGCCTGTTGGAGAAGCACAGAGCTCACTGACAATCTGCATTCAGGCTTGGGGGGATACTGAAGGCTCTTCTGGCTGCAGGGAGAATGTGGCCCACCAGCTTTGTGTTGTGGGGAGAGCTTGCAGGTGGGAGTTTGGGGGAGCTCTGGATCATATCAACAGTTCATCCACATTTTGTAAGAGGCTCATGCCTTTGTTGTCATGCTCATGCAAGGAGACAGGTATTTACTAAAGGTATTATTTGTAAAGCTGGAGAAGAGACAGGCCCTGGAGGATGGAAGAAATTTGAATTTTTCTGCTTTTGTCTTTTTCATTGAAATTCAGAATATTGATGATATATCTTACAGTTTTTAACAGTGAAAATAAGCTTTCTACATAGACCTTCAGCTGTGTCCAGATGAATGTGATAGTTATTTCCAGGATAAATTGCGTAATCAAAAAGCCAATTCAAATCTCCATTAGTATCCTTTAAAAATAAAGCACTATGTCATATGCACAGACTGACCTCACAAGCTTCAATTCTATTTTCAGGGTTTAACCAAAACATTTAATTACTTTTACCTTTGTGATATTGTGAGGATTGTTTTTAATTAAATGAAGTGTTTTAACATGCTCTAATTGGATTTTTAGCAAATGTGTTTAACACTTGATAGAGAGGGGCTGGTTCTGGGAACAAGACAATGCTGTCTTGCCTCATTGATATGAGAGTTGGGTAAATATTCCTTGAGGATCAGGGAGGGAGAGGTTATTGATGACTTCTCTCTTATTACAGCCCTGTGCAAATCCCAGAATACTTGTGTGCGAAGTGCCGGGAGGAGATGATGTGTGCAGGTTAAATGGTCTGATCCCCACTTGTGCTGTAGGAGCAGCTTATTCCCACAGTAAACAGTGCAGAAAGCAGGGGCTGAATCTGAGCAAGTGTGGTGGGTTGGCCTTGGCTGACACAAAGTACCCACCTAGCCACTCTATTGCTCACATTCCCAGCTGGGCAGGGGAGAGAAAATAAGGCACAAAACAACTCGTAGGTTGAGATAAGGCAGTTTAGGAAAGCAAAAGTTTGCACATGCACAAGCAAAGAGTAAAATCAGTTTCATTCCCTACTTTGCATCAGCAAGCGCCTTCTGGGGAAGCAGGGCTTCAGCACATAGGGTGGTAGCTTAGAAAGACAAACATCTTAAATAATGAATGTCCCCCTGCCCTCCTCCTTTTCTTAGCTTTTATATCAGAGTTAATGTCATATGGTCTGGAATATCTCTTTGGTTGATTTGGGACAGCTGGCCTGGTTGTGTCACCCCCAGGATTGTGCCCAGCCACAGCTCCTTGTTGGGGGGCTGGTGAGGAGACAGAGCTGATGCTGTGCCAGTGCTACCCAGCAGCAGCCAAAACCCTGGAGTGTCATCAACACCTGTGCACCTCCCCGTGCAAAGCACAGCACTGTGAGGGCTGCTGTGGGAAAGTGAACTCCTGCTCAGCCAGACCTCATACAGCAAGCCATTAGTTCAACTCATTCCTACTCCCTGACATCCTCTCAGCCCACTTTTAATGTTATACTGAAGCCTAAATATACATTTCCCTGAAAAAACATGCCATAAGTAACAAACTATTTCTTCACCAAAACATCACAAGAAGTTCTGTACTTTTTAAAACAAGGCAATGGATGAACTTAAGGGGGGTCAAAGCTACTGCAGAGCAACCTGTATTTGACTTTTCCTGCCAGGCCTGTGCAGCCTGGCATGGCCCAGAAGGCAGGCATGGGCTGTACAGACTGAGCTCCCCTTGAGGGGTCTGTTCTGTGTGAGGGAGTTGGAGCAGAGAACAGTGCTTGGCCCTTTCCTGACCAGAATACACGTGACCCAGAGTGTGGTGAAGAAACCTAGGTTTTCTCAGCATGGTGCAGCGTTTAGGAGACTTGAAAGGAGGATCCTTGGTTCTTCCAGTAGGCTCGGTGTTAGCGTAGGAGATGGGGTAAAATTGCTATGGTTTAGGAATGGTATTTCCCAGTTTAGTGCTCCCACTGAGACTCTTCAAACCACGCTCCCACTGGCTCGCTCATCCCCTTGTCCTTCCCTTTGATGTAATGGAGAGTAGAATTGGAGGCATGAAAGGTAAAGATCACAGGTTAGAACAATTTACTGGAAACAGCAATGAGATAAGAAAATGAACAGTAAAAGCAGCAGTACTACTGACAGAGGGTACAACAGAGGCAAATGATTCACATGGAAAACTCCCGACAACAGATTCCTCTGCCACAAGACTCCCTTCCCCCAGCCCCTGGCAGTGACATGGGATGGTGTAGAATAACCTCCAGAATAACCTGGAGTCCTGGCCATGCCCCCTCCTGGCTACTGCAAAAATTGACCCTATCCTGGCCAGAACCAGGACAAACTGTCTGGGGAGAAACTTAATCCAAGGAGATTTGGAGGTGTTGGAAAAAGGAGGCTACATAGCAATAGACAGAAGTGTGACAAAATCTGGGAAAATGAGACGTGTTCACTCAATCTTGCAGCTGTAATGGGATTTCCTTCCTCTTCAGAGTAGTAAGCATTAAGATTTGCAGAGAGCTTGAAGGTCTGAGTTAGAGCTGAGCCATAGCCAGGCATTTGGTACTGAAATCTATTCTATCTTCATTACTTCCAAAAATCAGAGTTTGCTTTAGGTTAATCCTACCTCTCATCTCTTGCGTGCTGCAGGATTTTCCTTTTCTTCTGTCCTGCTTCCTATTGGTTTTTAATCTGTCTCCCAGTCTGATTGGCAATAAGGTGTAGGGTCGAAATGTGACCACTGTTCTTGGATCCCATGTGTCTTGACAGACTGAGAGAGAACTGCTGAAATATAGGATGAGGTTTCCAAAAGGAATGCCTTTAATTATCTGATTTACAAGCACCATTTCAGGGAAGAAGGGGATAAGGATCTGTGATCAAGAATTTTCCATGTTGGCCTGGTCCTATTTTGCTTGCAAGTGGGAAGTTTACCCTTATTTGATGACTCTGCATTCAGAGGCTACTGAATATGATCCTTCTCTCTCCATGTGAGCCAAAGACATTTAAGCAAAGTATATAACTAGGTGGTGTCTTAAATTTATGGTTAGTAGCTCCTAAAAACTCCAAAGAAACTAAAGAAAGCTTGTTCGTGATTTTTTTTTTTTTTTTTTTTTTTAGATTTTAGTTTCTGTACAATAAGGCTTGTATTGGTACATATTAATGGATCTGTANTCCTGGTGTTCTTTGGGGTTTTCAGTCCACAGCAGGTTTGAACAGCTCCAAGAAAAAGAAAAACCTCAGTCCAGGGAACTTCACTGGCTCAGCTAGCTAAAAAAATCTAACTACAGGCAAAGGAGGGCTCTCTCCTGCTGTCTGTCCGTGCTGCAGACAGCACAGCCCAGGAGAAGGAGTGCAGGGAAGCAAGTGCCATTTCTGAAAACAAACTGCGCTTCTTTTCCCCTCCCTTGCTCTCAGAACCAGTCTTAAAACTGCAGAACTTAATATCCAACATAAACAGGACAACTGGGGATATAAGCATCATAAAGTCACCCTAGGACAGTGAGAGATGTTGACAGTAATATTTTGAGAGGTATAGTTAGAACTGGTGTTTATAGCTACCTGGTGACAACTTGCTTGATAAAAACTGTGTAAGATTTCCAAGAGCATCAGGAAACCCAGGGTAATGTTGGGAGAGGGAAAGGAAGCCAGCTGCTTTTTTATAGATTGAATTGCAAGAAAACTTGAGTTACTGTGCTGTTGGATTTATTGCTGGGACAGTGGGGTGGTGTGAAGTGTAAGCAGACAGATGCATCTCAGGTGACAGCTGGAAGTCTCTGACTGACTGAGTGGCATCTAGATAATATTAAGAAGTGATCCCTTCCCTTTGCTGTGGTGTTGTGTTATCTGTTTCCCAGACCAAGCAGTGTGTAGCAGTTATGTTTAATGCACAGTCCTTCAAAGCAGTGTGCAGCCTTCTGATCTGCTGCACTGCAGGCTGTGCAAGGGGAAAGCAGGCTGTGTGCATTGAATCACAGAGTACTTTATGGCCTTCCTATCACAGTGTAGTGGAGTGTAGCTTTTGGAAGTGTCTCAGTAAAAACAAATACTGTATTTGAGACATAATCACTGACTGTAGCAACATTGCTTAAATATGTAACA
Source organism: Dicaeum eximium (assembly GCA_013396995.1). Lineage (NCBI taxonomy): Eukaryota > Metazoa > Chordata > Aves > Passeriformes > Dicaeidae > Dicaeum > Dicaeum eximium. The sequence goes on from VWZP01010576.1 coordinate 639,990, forward strand.
ACATATCTATGGGGGGGGTGGGGGTGAGAATTACATGGTTCAGTCCCTACACAAGTGGGAAAAATTGCTCTCTTTATGTGTCTTCTCTGTGACTCAGCTGGGATTTGTTGTCATAACTAAATAATTTTGTAGCAAAAAGTAGCCATTTTCTCCGGTTGTAGCTTTAAATACTGTTTTGGAGGTGGGAAGGCAGCACTGAGATGCCTGTGGCTCTGTCATGCCCATGATTTCTTTCAGCACAGGAGGCAGAGTCCCTGGAGTAGTCTGGAGTGCAGTTTTGCAGCAGCTTTTTCTTACCTTCTTGGGGGTGGTGCCAGGCTCTGCTGCTGCTGCTCTCTGCCCACCTGTGAAAAGTGAGACACTTCTAGCATTCCCTGGGATGGGAACTGTTTCCTCTCTTTTTAAATTTTTACTTCCACAATAGTAGATATACTTTGTGGAAACAAACCTGTGAGAGACTGGAGGTGTCTGTGTAGCCTTCCTGGAGGGAGCAGCCACCTTGGCACAAGGAACTTGCCTGGACTGAATGGAGACAATGGCTTTGTCTGTGGGCTATAAGCAAGGACTTGCAAGTAGGTTGTAAAGGGGAGGGGGCTTGGGTTAGTCTTTGAACTGAGGCTTGGTTTCTGCAGTTTAGTTTCAGTGCTGCCACAGCTGCTTCACAGATTTTAAGAGCAACTGCCCTTCTTTAGGCAGTGAAAATCTTCTTGAAGCCAAGTAGTGGTATTTTTTGCCTTAATTTCTCTGACTCCTTTTCCCATCCACAAAGCAGGATAAATGTACTTCCATCTTTACCCTTCCCTGCTGAGGCTGTCTAGATAAGAAATTTGCTAGTGGTACAGCCATTCTGAATGGCTTTGTATACATGTGGGGCACTTCTCCCAGTTTGCCAGGTGTCATCCTCCAGCCTTAGAACATCAACAGCAAGCCAAGGCAGCTGCCTTCAGGACAGGGTTCTTGCAGTGTTGCTGATGTCCCTGGTTGGTTATAATTATTTGTGTGTTTTCCCCTCCTTTCTAATTATGCTGATACTCACTGCTCAGCAGCTGTAGTCTGAGAAGGACAGTGGTAAGTGCTGCCTGTGCAGCTGACACGTGCCTGGTGCCTTGGCTGTGTGTCAGCAAAGGCCTCTTGCCAGCTGGGGTAGAGCTGTGTGACCTTTGCTTTCAGGTGACCAAAAGGTTGTAGGTTGTTTGGAGTTACCCACTAGATAGCACCCTGAAAGTGCACAAGGGGAAAAAAAAAGGTTGCCTAATTTCTGTGACAGGAAGTACCTGGCAAATGACTGAGAATTTGTGGGGAGGGCTTCCCTGAGGATTGGGATCTGAGGTAGTAAAAAGCCCCCCCAAAATGAATGCTTGGGCAGTTCCTAATTCCTGGTCATAAATTGCCTGCTGTGTGTCATTATGTCTTTCATAGTTTTCCCACATTTGTTTCTGAGGAATTCTGGATGTGTTGGTTTCACAGAAACCTGCAAGGTGCCCAGTGTGGGAGAGCATCAGAAAATGGTCTTGAGAAATTTTCTTGTCGAGAGTCCTTCATCCTCTATCTCCTGAGAACCACATCCAGTGTGATAGTGGCACTAAAAGGGACCTGGACTGAATGATGAAATGGTCTTCTGGACCTTAGGCTATAAATTTCAGAATTCTTTTAACAATTTATCACTCTTATGATTCTGTGGTAGAGCCTGCTTTGTTTTTTAAATGAACAAAAAAAAAGTCCTATGACTCTGTGTCCACGGGTCACTGTCCCAGTTCAGGAGCTCTTGAATTTATTTGACAGATGCTTCCCATTTCCAGTGGCAGGAGTGCAGCATCATGGTTAGGAGCACTGTACTCTGTGGAACAGATATTGGAGTGAAGGGGTGGGATGTCTGAGTTGGGCTCAGATGTGGCATCTAGGATAATGTTAAACCTGACTCTGATCTGGTCTCTGGAAGTAGCTTTTACACCTGTTTTCATGTGGGAAGATGAAAGTGATGGAGGTGAGGACAATTTACACCTGCTTGCTTCAGGGAGATGTGAAGATCTATGTGTAAAATCCCTTTGCAGACAGTCCTGAATTGCTGAGTGTCAGAAGTGATGGGAGCAGGCTGGTGAAAGGCCTGGTGCATGATGCTGCGTTGTTGTTGGGGAAGGGGGCAGGAGGGCGAGGTGCCTGCGTTTGGAGCCCCATTTTTCCCTGGCAACAGCAGACACAAATTATTCCCTGCTCTGGTGATTGCAGCATGTTTGCCAGCATAGAGCTTTGTACTGAAATCTTTGGGCTGGCATGCAGTAATTGGTCGGTTTCTAATTTCTTTCCTTTTTTTAAACAGTACTTCAAATGGTGCAGCTTTGCCATGGGGTTATAATTATATAAGCCATGGAAATGTTCTTCAGTGACCAGTCAAATGACTTTGTTTTTTCCAGTAGTTTAAGCTTGCCATTTATTAAGGTGTTGGAGGAATAGAATTGAAATTCATTGGGGAGCTTAATTTCATCACGTCCTCTATAGCTTCATGCTTTTGCTGTGTCTGTGTGCATTTGGGTTGCCTGTAAATGGCTCATTCACTTTCATAAAGGAATTAGCACAACTGTGCAGCTGTGTAAGGAGCCAGCCCCTAATTCCCACCCCATGCTGCTCACCATGCCCAAGTTTATTCACATGAACATGTGCAGAAGTGGCCTCTAAGTATTTCAGTTGGTAGAAAAGTTTTGTATTTTTATTGATTTTACTGCAGTCCTTTATTCTACTTCTGAGCATAAACGGACACCTGAGGTCTAATATAGTACAGAAGGTTTTAATGCCTGCTCAGGGGATGCTCCTGCCACGCTGAGTGTTGCTGGGAGATGGCTGCTGCCTTGCAGCTCTCTCAGGCTTTATGGTCAGCAAGAAACTCGCTTTCTTTCTCTTGCTTCAGGACTTCTCAGCTCTGTAGGCTTGCCTGCTGGTTCTATAGGTGTCAGCTTGATCTGGGGTCTGCCCCCAGCTTAGCCAAAAAACAGTGCTTAGCCAAAAAGCAGTGCTTTGCCAGGCAGAGTCCTCTGCGAGCAGCACTTGGTCCCCTGCTACCTCCCCCTTTCCTGCACAGCCATGGGTTCTTTTCCGTGTGTGCCACAAGTCCCTGCACTGTCCCCTGTCAGCCCCTGTGATTTACCTTCCTTCCTAACATGTAACTTGTGAGGCCCGATGATGCTTTCTGGCACTCTGAAACTGAGAGGGAGGAGTCAGGGGACTTGTACTTGTTAGATGTGGCAGGCCTCCTCCACTGGGATTTCTGTAACCAGCAAATCCGGGGAGGAGTTACAGCACCGCTTGTCTGATCCGAAGACACGAACTGGCAGGAACCTTCTCCAGCAGCTCCAGCTCTGCGGAAAGCACTGCCTCGCCACGAGAGCCTGGATGGAGCTGTGCCGTGTCCCTGCTGGCTGTCCTGCTGCAGGTGTGGTGGCTCAGGTGCTGTCCAGGACCTTGGTGTGCTCCTTGTGCAGCTGCCTGGTCTGCTGCCTGCCGCGGCGTGCGCTCTCCGCCATCCCCATGGAAACGCTGCACTCTTGGCTCTGTGCACCACAGTGCCCAGCCTGGATTTTCCTGCTTTTGGCAGTCTTGTTCCTTAAACCAGTGACTTTAGCTGTGAAAGGTGAGCATGTGGGGAAGGACCTGGTTACAGAGATCTGGGCTCTTGCTTTAATTCTTTCACTAATGGGCTTCAGGTACTCGGTTTTCACTCTGGCCCCTTGCAAGCGGGGAGGGCAGAAGGATGGACATTGTCAATGGGCTCAGTTCTGCTCCACAGTCTGAGTTGCAGCCTTGGGGGAAGGGTTACTGTGTTACCATATGAGCTTTTTGCATAAATTGGACTTTTGAGTGATTATAAGAATTATTCTCTGGTTTGACTGAATTGGTCCTTGCTGCTTTCCTCATTGTCTGGCATCTCTGCAATTCCTCACTTGAAAAAAACCAGGCTGATGGGCTGTTAGCATGGGCTGAGCCCAGCAGAACATACATTGCATACAAAAGGTCTCTCTGCCTTTTCTTTTAATTAAACTTCAGCATCTTCTGATTGGTTTTTTGTGATTGTGCTCCAATTTGTTGAACCCATCCTTGATAAGGCTCAGACTGGTCAGTTTGCACCAGAGCTTCTGTGCTTTTGGCAGTGTCATAATGCCAGTCCTTCTCAGACTTTTTTCTGAGGCAGATGTGAAAGGGAGCTCACAGAGCAGAGATTGGCCTAAGATCACACAAGAAAACCTAGAATAATACTGCAGGCAGCTTTGAATTCTCAATTTTGGTCTGTAAAACATGGTGGGGGAAGCCTCTTCTTGAGTCTTGTGAGGGTAAGTACATCCAGGGCAGTTCAGAGAATAAGGTATTTCTGTTCTGATGACCATATAAATGCATTGTATCCCAGGCTTGGGGATGCTACAGACTCTCCTGGTCTTTGTCACCTCAAAAGATCCAAGTGTTGTGTGTCTGCTGTAGCTGTAATCACAGAGCAAGGTGGATTTTAGGAATGTGTTTTGTTTGAGGCTACTGCTTTAAGCACACTAGCAAAACTGTCTTCTGGTCTGTGCAGAGCAGAGAGAAAATTTTGAGGGGGCTATACAATACCTGAAGTTTTCTGCTTACTTTAGTAACTTAGGCTTGATTTCCACATCTGAGATGTAGGAAAAAAAATTAATTAAATACTCAGATGATGGGGGCTGGAGGGAAAGACTTGTTAAGCAGCCTTTTCCTCTGTAAAGTAAGATCTCCCTGTCAGTTACAGGAAGATCTGTTGCACCATTTAGAATAATGTTACAATTAAATCATGTTTATGATGAGCCCTGGGAGGCCAGGGACATGAACACAGTGAAGCTGCTTCTCTCTTCCATTCTGTGCATGGGGGTATTTGGGAGCACTGATAACCAGGGGGATCCCTGGTCACCCATGTCTGGGTTCCAGTGGCTTTGTCCTGTGTGGCTTTATCTACTGGAATGTTTGAAATCAGGAATAAAATTCTATTGTGCGAATGTTCAAATCACCCTGGGTTAGCACTGAAACACTGAGTAGGTTGTTCTCTACAGAGATGCTGAGCCATTGCAGCTCCAGCTGCTTGCAACAGGAATTACCAGTAGCTCAGCAGTTTGGAAGCTGCTGAAGGACTTGCAAGCAGATGTAGATGACTCTCTCAGCAGTGAAGTTGGGAATACTGGCCTGAATTTCCATGGCAAAGGAATAAAAACAAATAGCAACAAATTAAGCAGGATGGAGAGAGGAAGAAATTCATGATAGCCATAAATGTTATGAGAAATTAACTCTTCATAGCTGTTTTTAGAGTAGCAAATCAGCCAGTGTGAACTCAGCAGTGGTGTTAAGTCACTCATGGTGATTTGATGCTTGGGAGTTGAGTGTGGCTGGCTGGCTGCTTGGTCTTGCATTGATCTTATTTGATGGGATTGTTCCAGCCCAGTGAATCACAAGCTTTTGCTTCTGATTCACCCCCATGTCCCCATTCTGGCCAGGACAGGGTTAATTTTTGCAGCAGGGGGGAGGGGGCATGGTGAGCACCTGGAGGGTCTGGCAGCAGTCAGGTGTTGCTGGGCTCTGTGTGGTGACCAAATTGCAGGTGAAGCGTTCGCCTCCCTTGTACCCTGTTGTTGATATTGTTGCTGTAACTGTTCATTTCCTTATTTCATTGCTGTTTTCAGTAAATTTTTCTTACCTTAGCCCCTGATCTTTACCTTTTGTGCCTCCCATTCTTCTCTCCAGATCCCTGCAGTATTAGGGGGAGGTGTGAGCAAGCAGTGCATGCTTTGGAGTCTTTCAGTCGAAACGCTAAACTGGGGAATACCATTCCTAAAATGCAACACCCCACTTCCACAATGGCCTAGTCCTATTCTCATTGGTGACACAATTCTTGTTCTCCATATGCACAATAAAGTTACTAAGAATGTATCCTTTCTTACCTTTGTGTTATCCTCCAAGAGCTGTTCTGATTGAGTTTGCAGTAGGGAACAGGGGGAGACTCCCAACTTTTAGTCCCTTGTGTCAGACAGGACTTGCCCTGTTGAATTCACCCAGAGCACAGATCTGCAGAAAACGTGGTTATCCAGGAGTGGGGCAGTTCTGATCTTGCAGGGCAGTGAACCTTTCTCACTTTAAAAAGTAATAGTTTTTTTTTTACCTGGAGTCTGGTTTGATACTGCCCTGCTGGGACTGTCATGTGTGCCAGCACAGAGTCAAATATGAGCAAACAAGAAACCTGGAGTTTTAGAGAGCACTGCCTGCTCCTGGCATATCTGAGGGAGGAAGTGTATAGGTGAGCACTTGGTAATATAATAGGCCTTGTTCTGAAGCAGCAGTATCTTTAGAAATGCCACAATATATGCCTTATCTTCCTCTTCTTTTGAAAGCTGAGTGGTGGACAATTGGATGTATTGGGAGGACAAGACAATGAGTCTCAGTGTGGAGGCAAAGTCTGGCACTACACTGAGGTATAATAGAGCATGATCATTTCTATTAAAAAATGCAATAGTTAAATTTTAAAGCCATAACTGAATATACTTGTAAATGCTTACTGCATCTACTGCCATTATCTCTTCTCCCCTTCTTGTTTGTTTTTTTGCCCATTGCTCTGCTTTTTGCGTGCAAGTGCATAATTCTCCCTGCAGGCTTTTTTTCTGCCCATACAGCTGTGAGTGGGCCTGCACATCAATCTTCTCTTTCCTAGAGAAATACTTCAACTCATGTAGATCTGTTCCTTCCATCAAGAGAGTCATCCTCTTCATAGACCTTCAGGTCATTTAAAAGAAAAAAATATCTTCCAGCACTTTTCCAGAATCTTCACTGCTAATTGAATACTCCCTCTAGGAATTATTTGGTAAATGATAAAAGCAGAGCTGTGAACATGGAAATGCTCATGGGTCTTCAAGCACAGGAATGGGTTAATTGTTCCATGGGGACATATTACTGTTTGCTCTTTCCCCTCCTTGCTCTTTCAGTACATTTTTTGGTGTGAGGTAAGAATTAGGGCTGTTGAACGAGACTTGGTTCTAGTTGAATACAAACAAGAAGCAATTTTCTCCTCATAGATACAGAAATTGGCATCCTGGTTTTGAGTTGTGGACTAATGCTTCAGGACCCTTCTCCACACCTGCTAAGTCTAGCTGAGCTGTTTCATTTAAAAAGGGCTTTTTCTCTTTTTTTAAATGGCATGTGATTACATAAAAACTTCATTTGTTTTTAGATACATCAGCATCAAGGCAGTCATTTGATAATCAGAAAACCATACAAATCTGATAGCATGGCACAACAGCAAATTGCTGTTGTTTGGTGGCAGTGTAGTGGGGAGCTTTGCTTTCACTGCTGCTTCCTCATGTCTGTGCCAGCAATTTCTAAGTTGTTGAGACGGGATGGAAGCTGTCTGAACACACAAGGGAATGTGAACAAACTGCCAGCAGTCTCTGTGATTAACTGGATATCATTGTGCTTGGTTCTTGTTTAATAATACAGTACCAAGACTATGCTTCTCTTGCTTCTTCTCTGCATGTTGAAATTGTCTGATGCCTAAAATATGACCCTTTATGTGTAGTCTTGCCTTTGTGTTTGTAACAGGAGTTAAGTTGGTGACAGTATTTAGTCCAAACTGTGGGCTTCTGACCTATGTCTCACCTTTTATTTCTTTTTCTAGCAGCTGAGGCAATTGATATTATGTAAGTTGGTAATAATATTTGAAGCATGCCTGGAAATATCTGATAAGTGGCTTCATTCTTTTGATAAAAGCGTGAGGCAGAGAAAGGAGAGCTTAGTGTAAAGTTTATTAAATGGCAGAGCACGTTTAATCTTCCCACCCCACAAATTGAAGCCAGAATCCAACATTTGTAATCACCAGTGTCCCCGCAGCATCACTAAAAACTGATTTGTCTTTGCCATAGCAGATTGGTTTTTTCTTTCTCAGATGGACATAATGGGTTGTTTGATCTTTCTCCTTGGAGAGCTGAATAATATGTGCACAAACCCACCTACCTCTGTGCTCCAAACTCATGGAAATCAGCAAGGTGCACAGCTACTCTTTTTGACAGTATTTAGCATGCTGTAAGTGCTAATATTCATTAATGTGCACTGGCAACTGCTTGTGTTTGAAATGAAGTATTCTACAGCTTCCAGTTAAATGGCAGATGAACATAAAGAAGCTGCATCTTGAGGGACAGGTCTGTGAACACTTGGAGCATGTACATGAGCTCTCATATGCCTGCTGTTGAACTTCTCTCCTTTTCACTTTCCCCATGTCTTACCTTCAGTGCAGTTCATGTTATTGAACTTTAAGGATGATTGAAAACTTCATGAGAAGAAAATTAAAGTCTTGAATAGATATGTTGTCAGAAATTACTACCCAAGTTGTAGTAGTACCCAGAACCAATAATGTGTTACCATAAATTGCATGTATTTTATGTTTTCTGGCTTTTCTCCATGGTTTTAGTGCTTTGCCACTTCCATTGGTGATATCATCAGTTATCATCTGAAAAATAAAATCAGTTGTCTCATTTACTGATGCTGGGTGAAAGACTTGCCTGTGAATTTACAGTGCTTCCCTACAGCTGCTAAGCTCAGAGGTACCTGAGATGTTGATGTTTTTTGTACTTGGATTTTTCACTGGAAAAATGGATGGCAGACAGCCCAAAATACTGCACTGAATGCATGTTGAATCCATAAACTGCATCTAAGAGTCCCAAGTCCCAGTGCTGCCACTTCCATTAGATCTCCTCCATCACTTGCAGGTCAAGATGCAGGCAGTTTGAATGACCATGGGCACCTACATACACCCTTCTGTTCCTGTGGCTGTTTCAGTTTTCACTCCAGCTTTCTCAGACATGCTGTTTTTATCTAGGCAGAAATTGAGCACAATAATTTGCCTGTTCCTGTGCTTAAGAGACAAAAGCCTTTCCAGTCATAGACATAAAGCCAGGGAGAAATGCAGGAGCAAGTGCTGCATTCTTATTTTGTGGGGTGTTTCCTTAGAGTAGAGGAGCTGACCTTTCCCAAGGGAACAAGGCTGCCCTTCACATTTACCTCTTGAAAACAAGAGCTCTCTCACACACTAAAGCATCTTGAAATGGAAGAATACCTTTCCTGACCTTTGTTTCCCCACTAAAGCCACAGGACTTTGTTGCAGAGAACTGAGCACCTGTATATGCAGTTGTTTTCCCACACTTGAGGTTCTGCTTTATAAGTTTTGGACTTGATGACACAATCTGAGGGTGTGTAGCATAGAAATCAGTCAGGACAATGTCTCCTATTAGCCCTCAAAACCCATCTTTGGAGGATTAGTGTTGGTGAAACTGCTGTGAAGACTGTATTTTTCTCTGAGGTACACAGCTTAAAAGATAAAGCCACTCTAAGTGAAACCTGAAATAAATGTGCCTTGTTGCATCAGGTAGTAAAAGAGAAGGCTGGCCTCTGTTGACAAAGCAGATTTGTCTTACAGCTCCTGTGTGATCCAAGGGGTGAAGCATGTCCCTTACTAAGCAAACACATCTTCGAGGTTCCTTATCTCTGGTGTCTCCTTTTATTGTGGGGATGTTCTATACAAATATCTTAGAAAAAAGTCTTTGTATGCTGTAAGCTGTGTAAGTTCTGTCCTCTCCAAAGCCAGCAGAGTGACAGGATAAACCTGTGAGACTGATTGCTCATGATCCATTGTACATGTACTTCCTAAAGGCTTGACTTCACAATATTGTCCATAAGTGGTGCAGACAGTGCCCTTTCTTGGGAATATGGGTTTTACTAAATGGCTGATTGGATACAGAGGTTGCAAGACTAGTAAAAGAAGGAAAATCCTAAATCTTGCATTAGTTTGACTGATCTGTGTAGTGGTGCAGATGTGACTTTACATAGAAGGTTGTAAATGGTGTTTATCTAAAACAGAAGTAAAATCTTAGGAAGATGAGTGAAATTTTCCTTGCCTATCTTATCTACTCTGGAGTGGAATTGCTCATGATGAACATGAGTGCTGAGGGAAAACTAAAGTACTAGATTCAGTCATGTCTTTAAATAAATTAAAAAACCAAAACTCTTAGTCAGCTTCATAACTTATATTTAGCATGACCATTTAGTCCATCTTGAATATATCAGAAACTGATGCAGAGGAATTAATAAGAAACCATAACACAAGTTATTGCAGGATCACACTGTTCCATGTGTAACATGAAAGCATTTGGCACCATAAGTTCATTTTGATCTCACTTGTTGTGTCTTCTGCCTCCTACCAGCTTAAAAAAGAGCTGGAGCTGTGCCTTAATGAGATTAACTCAACATGAATGGTCTGTGGTTTACTCAGAGTTTAACAAGTGTATTTAACTTCCATGAAAGCAAGGATTGCTGAGATGAAGTTTCCCTCACCTAGTGCCTCTGCTCAGTGATTCACTGGGTCTAGAAGTTATAACAGCTCCAGTGAAGTCCCTTCTCACCTTACTGAGGATGAGATCCCTTGGTACAGTAGCACCTTGGATGGAAAGCAGAACTTCCCTACGCTTCCTCACGCTGGTTGAGACTTTGCACCCAGGTGTGAAGAAGCTCATTTCATTTTGGTTACCCATACGGGTTCTGAGAGGTACTGAAGTGCCTGACTCCTTTTCCACTTCTCTTGAAGCACGGGGTACTTTGGAAACCTCACAGTAATCAACCCTTTCTACCTTTGAAAATGGGCTGCTGAATTTTAATGTGGAAGTTGTCTGGCTGGCAAGTAATAGTGGAAAAGTCCTGCCATCAGTGAGGCAGAAGCAGCAGCTCTAAGTTGATTTTCTCCTTTCATCAGTGACTAAGATGTACCATCCCCCAGTCTGATTTCTAGGAGGTTCTCCTCAAGCCTTATTTGCTTGGTGCCTTACAGCTAATACACGGTGCTGAAACCTGAAATGAGTTCAGCTGTGTCAGGGCTAACAGATGGCCATTTCCTAGGAGAAGATACTGAGCATTCTGTACAGGTTTTGCAATGTGGTGAAAATCCAGGTTAACAGAAACCGCCAAAAGTGAAGGCTGAATTATATCAGATTCCTGAGTCATCAGCTATTGATGCAGAAGATCCTGCTATGCTTTTGTTGTGATGCTGCTAAGTAGCATTTCCAGCCCTCTGGGCAAAGACATCAAAGGATAGTGAAGATAAAAACAGACCAATGTTGACTTGGAGAAAAATGTTCTATTTATACAGGCAGATGTTGAAGTAACAGAAAACTTTAGGACTGCTTTAATGAAAGTTTGGCAGTCCTCAGCCTTCAAATCTCATATCCAGGCTTGCTTGCTTTCCTCCAGATTCACAGAGCTGGCTTTGAGTGCCCCTGGTTCTTAGCAGAGGAAGGTTTTCCAGAATGACTGAAGCACTCTGGGAGCAAAGCCTGCTGTGACCTGGCAGGGCAGGAGGGCTGGCCAAGCCGTGTCCTTTGGCAGAGATGCCCCTCAGTCATGCCAGTCTCTATCACATGCACATCTGGGCTCCTGATATATGGGCTGATGTGTTTGGGTCAGGTCTGATCCCTTCTAGGGTGGTCCCCAATGCAAGCTCTGTAACAGCCCTGTTCCACCAGTACAGCCATCCATGTGCTGTTCCCTTGGCTGTGACACTCACTATTGGGTGTTCCAGCCTCTTCAGACAATTAATGTAAGGAAACACCACAGCTTTATGTGGGATTTCTAAACCAGGCAGGATTCTGGCTCACAAAGCCTGCCCAGGCTTTACTTCTCTGTTGAAAATGAGCAGCCAAACTAGTAAAGCTGGTTTGTTCTTTCTTTCTCTTGTAGTGAGATTCTCTGGAGTCTAGCATGGTGTGAGCTCTAAGGTTTCCTGTAGCTGGGACATACCTCTCATGGATTCTTGACGGGCTGGATAGATGGGCCAAGTCCAACAACATGAAGTTTAAGAAGTCCAAGTGCCAAGTCCTGCATTTTGGCCACAATAACCCCCTGCAATGCTCTAGGCTGGGGATGGTGTGGCTGGACAGTGCCCAGGCACAAAGGGACCTGGGGGTGCTGCTCAACAGCCACCTGAACATGAGCCAGCAGGGTGCCCTGGTGGCCAAGANGCAGTCTCAAGCTGCACCAGGGAAAGTTTAGGTTAGACAATCTGGAAAAAATTCTTCACTGAAAGAGTGATTGGGTGCTGGAATAGTCTGCCCAGGGAGGTGGTGGAGTCACCATCCCTGGATGAGTTTAAAAAAAGACTGGACATGGTTGTTGATGAGGAGGCATTAGGTCTTGGGTTGGACTTGATGATCTCAAAGGTCTCTTCCAACCTAGCTCATCCTGTGATTCTTTGCTGTCTAATAAGGTTTGTGCTCGCATTATGGCTTTTCCCCACAGCTTTAGCAGACGGGCTTTCCTCTTCTACCTAGCACCCATTTTAGTGAACCTTGTTTGAATTCAGTACCTTTGAAACCTGCAACTCTGACATTAAACAGAAATCAGGCAATAGGTCAAAAACTTACATGGAAAGAACAAGTGGCATAGTGTGTTTGCATTAAAACTGCCTTCTGCTTTAGAAGTAGGCCCAAAATAGGGGATCTGTTAGCACTTCTTAAATCTTTCATGCCATGTCTTTGCAAGTGTTCGTCTCTTCCCTGCTTCACTTGTTGCTGAGCAATTGAACAGCAGAAAAACCAAGTAGTCTTCTCATCTTTATAATATCTTAGTTTCTTCAGTAGATCACTGCTCCTCTTCCACTCCAGGCAGCTTCAGTGACTCATGGCTCTGCCCACCTGCCTACAAGCAGCTCCTGGCTCAGAGCCAGTTTGCCACTCTCAGCAGTTGCCACATCACTGGAGGAACACCTTGGTGTGTGACCCTGGATCATGCTTCAGCTGCTAGAGTACACTGGCAATTTCTCCAAATGCCTCCTGGGCATCTGAACCCTCTTTTGAGGTTAACCAGGGGAATACAGTTATAGGGAAGACAGAAATTAAAAATTCATGTTCCCAGGGCTTTCCTGTTATTGTGCCAGAGCAGCAGGAGACAGCAGTGCATAGACATTCCTATCACTCTTGTCTCTGCTCCATCATGGACCCCACATTTATAGGGAACAGCCCCTAAATCCATGGGTGAATTTGCAGTTTATGGTGCAAAATGCTCTTTGGGCAATTTGATGTGATAGGATTTGAGTGCTTTGTACGTCAGAGGATCATTCTGCAATTCATGGAACTGCTTCTTCTAGCAGTGGAGCAAAAAGGCAAAGAACTTACTGGCAAACGAATGATAACTTCCCTCTCTTGAATTTATTCAGTTCTTTGAGGTATTAATGTATTCTTGATGGCCAGAGAAATCAGTCATTCTGTATTAGGAACCTTGGTTGAGGTCTTCAGCAGGCCTTTATGAAGCTCTGTGTAAGTGGTTTTAGAAACAACTTAGAGGGAAAAATAGGATGTGGTTTAACACAGAAGCACTTAATTATGTTTTTGTGTTACTACTTCAAAAAATTTTAATTGCACAGATATGTGAAAATAAGTTACTTCATCCCTCCAAAACAGCCCTGGTGTGACATTCATTGTTGCCATACTACAGTGACCTGTACCACACCTGAATTTTAATCACTGCATTGTTATGTTCCAATTTGATATATCTCTTGCTGTCACAAGATCAGATGTGTTTAATTATGGCACAAGATCCTGCTGAGGTTTACAGATAGAGCATGCCCCAAGGACGTTGTATCTGGGCTGTGTGTCAGCTCACCTCCCTTAGCAGCCTCCATCATCTGTGCAGCTTCCCATCCCCACAGGGAACGTGGTGAGGAGGGAAGGGCTGTTCAGCAGAGCTTAAACAGTGGGAGAAGGTGCATCAGAGTGGGGCCAAACAGTCTAGGATTGTCTATGGACATATTCTGCATCAAGAATAATGGCAAACACTTGAGATTTGGACTAAGGTGGACAATACTGGAGTCTGAGGTCTTGTCTGTGATAATGCACTGGAATAAAAAAGGAGACTCAGCTTGGCAACTGGGCACACTGTCATAGCCCAGTGGAGAAGGCTTTTCAGCTTCTAACCTTCCAGTGAGATTTGAATCTTGGCACTGAGTGAAGGAGACCTTGTGCAATAACCACTGGATTTCCTGATACCTTGTTTGTTGCTCCACCTCTTGATTCCTAAGAGCTTTGAAGATCAGGTCATTTATGACTGTTTTCTGTTCTTTGAGCAGCTTTCACCTCCTCACTCCTTGTTCAAAACCCCCCATGTTGTTTATTTACTGATGTATGTCAGCAGGGAAAAAAATGGTGACATAGCAAATCATTTCTGCCAGAGCAAAGCCCACAGACTGTATCTCCAAGCATAAACTTGACAATAAAGCCTTGGACTCAGCAAAACAGAAGTTGTCTATACTGAAAGAAGAGATCCTGTCTTTCCCAGGCTGTCCTATACTCTCTGTTCCCCCTGACAGTCAAGTCCTGGTTTCAGAGAGTTTTCTTACAAATCCTCCAGCTGCTCTCTCAAGTGCAAACAACTCAGGCAGCAGTTGTTTGCAGAAACCTCCTGGAACTGCTGCTGGAGACTCTGGTTATTGGAAGTGAGATCCTGCTGGAGACCTGTGTACTATGTCAGACCAAATTAGGTGTAGATCCCTAGTTATGCCACAGAAGTCTTTTTCATATTCATCCTCTCTACAGGACTGAATCTTATTATTCAGGTCATTATTTCCTTTGCCAGCTTTTCTGCCATTGCTTGGGTTGATCTGTGGATGAAGCTGGCAGGGTACTGTGATCCTGCTGTCCTGTGGACTTGTGCTTTTCTCTCCTCACTGCTCTCTCACTGCAGTGAGTGTGCAGGCAATACCTGGTGGGTTTGTTTCTGTTGTTTTGTGCTGTGAAAAAAGCCAAATGTTTGCTTGAAAGCAAAGTCTCATATATTGCTGAAGGCTGTGCTCCCTTTATCTTCAGCATAGTTTAAAAATATTCTTTAACTGCTACAAACTGTTTATTCCAGAAGAGAGTAGTCTTCTATTCAGAATAGTAGTCTACTATTCTGTCTTACCAGAAGAGCAGTAAATGTTAAGACCTGTCTGGGCTGTGTGAGGCCAGAGTCAATGAAATATACTTTTGTGCTCTGTCCTGCAAAGATGAGATGCAGTAAAACCTGATATTGATACTGACTTTCTTTAGAAAGTGCTTTGAGGTCTTGTGAAAAGCAGCAAACAGAAGCCAGGTGGAATTGTGCAGAAGAATCCTTTTGCCTCCTTGTCACGTCCACTCACAGCCTAGCGAAAGAATTCGTGTTCCTTAGTTCTTATTCCATCTTTATTGTCTTAGTTCAACATTTTGCTTAGTTTTGTATGTTGTTCTAGGGTATTCAGGTGTTTTTTGTGACCTAAATATATTTTTAAGATGGAACTTTGAGAGTGAGACAAGGAGAAATCACTGAGAGAAGCCCTGTGGAGAAGGACTTGGGATGGATGAAAAGCTGGGCATGAGCCAGCACCGTGCAGATGCAGCCCAGAAAGCCAAACATACCCAAGGCTGAATCAAGAAAGGAGTGGCCAGCAGGTCAAGGATTCTCCCCCTCTCATGTGAGTACCTGGAGTACTGTGTCCAGGTCTGGGGTATGGAGTGATGGACAGAGTCCAGAGGAGGTCAGGGAGAGGCACCAGGGCTGGAGCCCCTCTGCTCCAGAGCCAGGCTGGCAGAGCTGGGGTGCTCACCTGGAGAGGAGAAGGCTCCAGGGAGAGCTCAGAGCCCTGCCAGGGCCTGAAGGGCCTTACAAAAAAGGCCCATTGTTTTACTTGGGCAGATACGATGGAACAAGAGGGACTGGTTTTAAACTGAAAGAGGAGTGATTTGAAGGGCTCTTCCAAGCCAAACCATTCTGTCATTCTGTGCTGCTAATCACTGGTGTTTGCTGACCCTGGAGATGGGAGGATTGTACTAGGTGAGTCAGGCTGTGAGTTTGCACTTTGCATTGTGCCTTATACCACCCAAAGTCCAGGACTGCATCTGACCTGCAGTTCGGTCATTTATTCTGATTGTGGTTTGTCAGTAAAACAAACTTTTCGCTGGAGTCTTTATGAAGCATTAAACAAAATTTAGGCTATTCACCCAGATGAATCAATAAATAAACTTTTTTCCTATGGTTATGCTTTGATGGGTTTTGAAATAACAATGACAGAAAGAACTCATACAGGCAGTTAATTAGAACCCTGGTCTGTAGCTGTAAAGATTGCTTCAAATCCTGACTTCAGTGGAAACTAATTGTGAACATACTTCAACTATATCCCTCAATTCACAGGGCAGTGTTTTTCCTTAGATCTACAGATCCTTAAAATTTACACGTTTGTTTTCCTGGAATCCTATATTGCTAAAGTAATTCAGTTTAAAAGTATGGAATGAGGTGACAGAAGAACCTTTTACATTACAGACTCAGTTTATTGAAGTTTTGACTTGTTTCCTTTCCAAGCTGGACACTGTTGATGTTGAATGCTTGAGCTCTTGGATGGTTGCATTTTTCCACAGCAGGGGAACATCCCCTTCAGAGCTTTTCAGCCCAGGCAGTGTGGCATGAGCACGCAGGTGTCACAGTGCTAGACATGTCTGGAAGTATCTTGTCTTCCCTTTTTTGAGTCATCTGATAGTTTCAGCTTCTTTATTGATGAAAATTAAAAGTGACATCTGACAGCATATTTTCTGTCGTGTCCACTTGCCCCCTTGCTGCTTGGAAGGAAAAATGAAGTCAGAGCATTTCCAGGCATGGAAGGATGGGGTGTTGGCATGGCCCAGCTTTACCCTTATTTGTTTTGGTGGGCCTCAACATAGCTGCACACACAGGGAGTTCCAAGACCATTACTCATTAAGTTCTCATACTTTGGAGATGTCTTTTGATGATACAGCCTTTATATTGTTCTGAGAGTATTTGTTCTTCCCCAGACTTTTACAAGAGGAAGATTGTGTAGTTTTGTTGTAGTTTTTTAATCTTAGCTATTGATTTCACCATTTTAATTTTCTGTAAATCTTTGACAGGTGTTTTTCTGTTGCATTAATTTTCACAATCTATGTTGATACTTAGCCTGCACAGCACTTGGTGAGGACAGGACCTAAGTACATGATTACAGCCTGCTGGGCCTTCATAAGGCCTGGTCATTTTGCAATCTTTGGCTGTTTCCAGAGAATATGGAGAATGGGAAAAAGGAAGAAGAGATGCTTCAGTAACCAACAGAGTCCCTAAACTCTGGAAACATTCTCCCCTTCTCTGTGGTAATGCAGGTAATGCCATAAAACATAAAATTAAATGGAGATTAGAATTTCATGAGAAGTGGTATTTTAAATGGAGGTGTACTTGATTAATTTATGCTTTAAAGGAAACAGCAGAAGGCAAGGGAAAATCTGCTAGTTAAAGTATTAATATTTGCCAGGGGCATGGCATTTCCTTTAACTTCTAAAATACCTATCCAGTTAGAGACAAGTAGAAATAGATCTTGTCTGTTCCCTCAGGGTCTCACTTGGAACTACCTTAGTTTCATGCTACCTCTGCTTGTGGAAAGGTTGTCTGAGCATTATAAATGTGTTGGATTGGTTGCCATAGCCTTGAAATGCCTCTTTACAACATAAGCTGACCACTGCCATTTAGGTGCTTTTTAGTTTGACTAAGATGACAGCTAGTACTGATTTCTGGTAGTTATAACTGTAAACTGTTACTGAAGTACTGACTTTTTTCCTGATACAGTTCTGTCATGCCCCCCTTCCCCAGCACAATTCCTCTTGTGTCTTGGTTTGAAAAACAGGTGTCTGCTAAGGAAGATAGGAACTTCCCCTGGAACGGAGAATATGATCCCTTCCCTCCAAATTATTATAACTTTGAAATAAAGGAGCTTTCAGACAGAGGAACAGGAAAATGAATAAGAGTTCTTTACTAGCATGTATGTGTATAACAAGGCAACCAACAACAATGGCAGCAACAACAAACAAACAAACAAGTAAACAAAAAGTGAAAAATAACCCCAAAACAAACCACCAAACCCCGCGCCCCCCCCCAAAAAAAAGGCAGAAAACCCAATAAAGTCTCTTCCTTGCCCTTTAAGCGCTTTCCCCTCCCTGCAGTTCCGGCCACGGCCGGCAGGGGCGCTGCTGGCCCCCGCTGGGCAGGGCGGGTGCGGTGATTCCCCCGCGGCTGCAGGGGGCGCTGTGGCGCGAGCGCGGGCACCTCGCACGCGGTAGGGCAGAGGGGATGGAAAAGGGCCTTCTTTACAAAGCCGCAGGGACAGCAGATCCCGGTGCCCCGGCAGGAGCGAGCTCACCGGGGTAGCGAGCAAGAGGCAGCACACACTCGGCAGCTGGAGCTAGAACCGCGGGGCATCTCGGCAGGCAGGGCGTGTGGGCCACAATGTACCAAAAAACCCTGGAGCGGCAGCCCGGCTCCCCAGCAGGGCCGGGAGAGGCTCCCTGGGAGCGGGAAGGGGCTCGGGGATCCCGGGGTTTCCCTGAGGCACCCCAGCAGATGGTGAAAGTCCTTTTTTCATAAGGTAGGGTGTCAATAAAGTCCCAGTGGAACAGCCGCTCTTAGGAGCAGAGCTAACGTAGAAGAAAGGCAGAAGACAGACCCCCGCAGTGTGGGGAGCTCTCCCCACAGTGACCGCGGCCTGTGTTCCCTATGAATGCCGAGAGAACAAGAGCCAGCAGCTGCCCCAGCCCCTTTTTTCCCAGCCCAGTTCTCCCAGTATCTCTGAAGGAGAGAAATGCTCAGGTAAGAGTGCAGCCAGGTGCCCACCTCCCCTGAGCTTGGCAACTTCTTTTGTCTCTCCTAAGTACGCTGTCCTTATTGTCTCTTAGGAACAAAAATGGGAGAAAGTTCCCTAAGAGAAAGAAACAAAAGAAGAACTCCTAAACCCAACATCTTGTTTGAAAAAACTTCACAAATTTAGTAACTCTGATAGCTATGCCAGAAGAGGATGTGTGATGATAACAGACTTTACCTGGCTTTAAGCTCACACTCATCTTTTACCCATCCTTGGTATATGAGCTTAGAGGTATGAATACGAGAATCAGGATTTGAAGCATGGAATTCTCTGTGGTTGTATCTGAGGTAGCAGCCTCTTGGCCAGACAACCAGCTCAGGTTATTGCCACTAATTCTCTCTTCCCCAGCCTGGAGAGGGGCTGACACATTCTTCCCTAAGAGGCAGCTCAGTATGAAGATCCCTCTAGGATCCATGCCTAGAAGGGCCAAGAGGGTGAAATAACAATTGAGAGGGCTTTGCTCTGTCGCTGGGTGTGTTTGGGGCTCTTTGACCCTCAAGCCAGTTACCTGAACAGAAGTAGGAGTCAGAGGTTGTCAGATTGCACAAGTACTCCCTACAGTAATAAAACATCTAAAGGGGAGGAGGAAAGGCTTGAAACCCGCAGGTTTTTATTTCATGCTGTATCTTCCTGTCTTACCTGTGCATTGAGCTGTGCTGTCCTTTGGAATACAAGGTTGGTCAAATCCAAGAGCCATCTTTCCCAGCACCATGCCTCCCATAGCACGGATTGGCTGCTCAGGGATGTAAAACAAGGCCAGTGTACATACCCTGGGGCATCCTCCCAGAGCCAGAAGTGCAACAGATGTCCTAAAGGGAAGATGCCACCAGAAGAACCATGTTCACTGGTGAGCTTGTCTTAAAATCCTAGAATGGTTTGAGTTCGAAATGATCTTTAAGATCTTCCAATTCCTCTTTGAACCCATTCCTTCCCTGTGCTTATGGGCTTTTGTGTTATTATCTGGCCATCCCTCTCATGCAGGTACACAGTCTTGCTGGTTTTTAAATGGACAACTTTGTGTTATCAGATCAATTAATTGTATGCCCTACTTTCTCACATTTTGAAACTGAATTATTCTTCAACCACCTTGGCCATAATAACATTTCACATAATCCCACAGTTGGACAGTTCTCATCTGCTTCATTTTCCACACCTTGATTGTCACCACTGACACCTTCTCTGTGTTTCTTCCAATTGAATTCCAGCCTGTTTGGTAGCTTGGGATGGTTGATCATGAAGTATTTGGCAGCTGGGAATGTGCTGAATTTTTTGCTTTGGAGTAATGAATTGGTCTTGCCTCCCTGCCTGATTTTATCCCAGTTCTCTCAGCATCTTTGAAAGCCTTGACCCTGTTGGAGAACAGCCATGAAGACTCCAGCATCTTCTGCCTGACTGGTATTAGCTCATTTAGAGCCTGTCATTTTTCATTCAGAACTTAAATTATTTTCCCCCTGTATGCATTAATTTCCATTTAGTGACTTTGTATTTCACTTGCCATCTTATTATTCAGTCACCAGGCAGTTTGGTGGAAATTGAGTTTATGAATCCTTGGTTCTAAACAGCTGTTTTCTCATCACTGAGCAAACTGAACAGCCTTACAAAGCATGTTCCTAAAGCACCCTTCTGTGTGATTTGCTCTCTAGAAACATCTACACTTCACTGTGCTGGATGCTGCACAGAGAGCACAAGAGTTCTTGTGCTGAAACCCTGAAAGGATCAAAAGCCAAATAGGAAGGCACTGCAGCCACTTAGATCAGCCAGCAAATATATCCCAAATATCAGAACATGGTGAGGGAATGGGTAACTCTGTTAACTTCTGGAGACTTTTGGAGCCTTGATTTGAGGCCCTGATTTGAGCTGCTTTTGAGTTCATGTGACATCTCTCACACTGGTGGTCCTGCAGGGATCTGAGCCAGATCCAGCAAAGCTCAGTCCTATGCAGTGACTGGTGTGTTCCTTCAGAGTGGGGGAGCAGCAAGAAACAGCTGTGGGATGGTGCTGGCCATGACACTGATTTTGACCCAAACAGTGACCCACTCTGCATTATCATTTATGACATACAAACTTCTGCAGGAGCTCTGGCTTTTGTTTTGGGTGTTGATTTGGCAGCTCGATTTTGGGAACAATATTCCAAAACTGCAAAATTCCATCTGAGCCATGTAATGCTGACTTGCTGAATAATCTCTCATGTTTTCCTTGGGTCTGGTAGGCCTGGGAAGAAG
The DNA here is from genome assembly GCA_013396995.1 of Dicaeum eximium. Classification (NCBI taxonomy): domain Eukaryota; kingdom Metazoa; phylum Chordata; class Aves; order Passeriformes; family Dicaeidae; genus Dicaeum; species Dicaeum eximium. Next base: position 660,930 of record VWZP01010576.1, read on the forward strand.
CTTTATGCTTCTGCCTTTACTATGGGCTTTTCCTTTGCCCGGTTTAGAAACCTTTGACCAGTTTAGAAGGAGTGTTTTATAAGACCGTTCTTAAAAATAATACCCTCTGACATTTTCAGGGCTGAAATTTTGTGGATAGTCAGTATTGACTGACTTTAAATACCTTAAAATTCTTAAAATGCATTTTCCACTTTGCTTATGTATACAGGGATCTTTATCCAGAAAGAAGGAAGGGGCACAAGAGGAGCTTCCTTTTACTTCATTAACAAAGGAAGCAAATGAAGCTTCCTTTTGGTGCCTCTGAGAGTTGTAGATTTGGTTAACTAAAGGTTTATGGAAGGCTGGGTACAGACACATTTACAACACTATTTTGTACATACTATGAGTTTGAATATGCAGAAATACTAAACATCACTGGGCTGATAGTATCCAGCTTGAGCAGGACCCAAAAGCAGAGCCTAGGAGAATGAGAACAGTCAGAGGTTGCTTTTGCTGTAAAGGTGTTCTTATAATACAAAAAGCTAAAGCTTCTCTCTGAACTTAAAGGAAGGTTGGTTAAACCCTGTTTTTTAATTTTTTATTCAGGCTCCTAAATTGTTAATGTGCTTTAAATTCAGGGTTGACATGCAGCCTCACAGCTTTCCTCCTCAGATTGATGTGGGGTGTTGGACCTGCTTGCAAATAAAAGCTCTTTGAAAATGATGAGGTCTGAAATGTGCTTCTCCTGCCTCTCATTCCCATGGAGTATGGCTTGCTGAATCTCCTCCTCCCCCTTTAATTCCCCCAGCACACATGCTCTCAATTACTGCCTGCACTGAAGCTGCAAACATTTCTTGTGCATCTAACTTTCTATACTGAGAACTGGAAATATATTTTAGCAATTTGTGGGAGAACTATTATGTCCCATGCTGGGAAAATTGTGTTTACGGTTCCTGTAGGAAAACAAGTTCATTCTAGTCCACAAGAGATTTTCTGTTTCTTCATGCTTCTTTTGTATCTTGGATACAAAAGAAGAACCTCTTACCCCAGTGCATTGGGCATGGGTTGCTCCCATCTTTGAAATAAAAAGCATATGCTCTGCACTCTGTTTTTCATTGCTGTCCACAAAATAATCACTGGTTTTTGGCTGATCACAATAATAGCTACTATGAACCCCAAATATGTGAGTTTGGATGTACAGCATCATTGCATTTGAGGAAAACTCAGTTGTATTGTAGTGCTGGTAGGATTTAAAAATTAACATTCTGCAGCAGAGGGCATTAAAGGAATGATAGTATAATGCCTGATTTGGAAGGGAAAAGGAAACAGGAGTTAGACTTTTTCTCTGTGTGCATTGTTCTGATAGGATAATCCTGCAGGATCCAGATGGTATGATGTGTTCACAATCCTTTGTTGTACATTAAATCATACTTTATTTTTGTCTGTAAACCTTAGGACCCACACCCACATCTGTAACGTGTTTCTCAGTTCAGATTTTGGGTCGTAGAAGAGAATTTTGTGGTTAAGGAAAATGCGGTGTTGTACTCCACCTCTCTCTTGTGTTGAAAATTAGTTCAACTCTGACAGTGATGAGGAGATAGTGTTACTGCTGTACAGAGTTTTTAAAGCACAGTTACCTCCTGCGTAAATAAATAATAACTTGTTAATAAATTGTTCAAATGGAAAGAATTGCTTTTGCATCTCATGTGTGACTAAGTTGACTCACAATAGAGGGGCCTCCAAGGATGCTGGCAGACAGGGATAGCAAAGAGAGAAGAGTGAAAGGTGTGTCTGGATCAGTTAGTTAATTGTTAGATAATAAATGAATACTCTTTGCCATTGCACACAAACTAAATCTCTTTTTGATTTACTGCTCCAACTTTCCCTTCAGAGAACCCCTCTTGATTACAGTATTCTCTCCCACAGCAAAAAGCTCTTGCCATTTCAATATAAACTTTCATGTGACCCTCTGTGGAGATTTGAAAAATTGCTTTCCTGTCATTAACAATGATAAATCTGTAAACAGTATTGTTAAAGATGCTGGCGAGGTGGGCATCAAACCAAGAGGAACAGATTTAAGGATTTTAAGAAGTGATGTACACTTTTACAGTTATCCCTCTGAGAAGGAAATTGGTAGAGGCAGCACTGTACAATGCATCAGATGTACTTTCATGAAAATTATTTTTATAATTTTTGATGAAATTTAGGGATTTAGAGGTTTTTGTATTGCTCTGCTGCTTGTCCTGGGGTGATGTTGCACCAACTGAGACACTGCTGTTCCTGATATGTTGCTTAAAAAAATGCTGGAGGAACAACAGCAATAAAACATGAGCAAAGTGCCTGAGATGCTCATTTAATTCCCATTAGCACAATAAATGCAAATATGATGAGGTTTGTTTTGGTTTTATATCCCCATGCTTCTCAACAGGGGTGGTCTAGATTTGTATCACAAGTGGAAGCTGAGTCATAGCCTGGCCAGGAGGACCAGAATGGAGCAAGGCATTTGATCTGAGTTTCTGGAGCTGGCAATGTGACTGGCAATTTTGGAGGGAAGTATTCTTTGTTGGCAGTCTGTTGTGTTTTTTAAAGTTGATAGGATTCTTGCCTCATTGTCCAATTTGTAAATCCAAAGACGTTGCAATCTAAATTAGCAGACTGAAATAATTGCTGGTGTAATTGATGGATTTACCTAAAAGGAAGAGAGCTTTCCTACCTGCCGTGTAGGCTGGGGTCAGTAGCAATGGCCACAACCTCCTCTGCTCGCTCAGGGCAGCGTGCCTGCAGCCATGGGGACTGGATCCTGTAACCCAAGGAGTGTGTTGCTGCCTGCCTTAGCACTGGGACAAAGGTGCTCCCATCCCACCAGGCACAGAGGCTGGGAACAGAGGCACTTGCAGGGATCTGGCTTGGCGATGGCAGCCTGTCCTGCAACTGTCCTCACATAGCTGCCTGTAATGACTGAGGAATGTGTTATCTAAGGTTACTTGATCTTTTGGATATTTCTGTTATAGCAGCTCTCCTGTCTCTAGGGTCTGAGGGCTGTGACACTGTTCACACTTCAAGCATCTTCATGGCCTCTCACATTTATTTGTTCCTAATTAAATTTTTCTGGAGGAGGAGAAGGATGGCAAAGCTTTTAAATACGGGGTTTATGCTCTCAGAGAAGAATGTGCTGAGAGGCCTTGTGAGCAGTTTTCTGTTCTCCCCCAAGTGCTCTGGGCTAAGAGGATGTGTCTTTGTCCTTCCTGCATGTTAATAGTTATTATGGTTCCCACTAATGGTCTATAGTAGGTCAACATAGAATAGGCAGCACCTCAGCAGTGCTTAGGATGGCCACAGTTGGTCCTTGTTTAAGGCTCTTGATAGCACTTGATGCTGGCAATGCTGTGCTGCTTTGGTTCCTGTGCAACTTATATCCTGCTGCAGATGATATTGCATATGACATTTTCTCTTGTGCTATGGTTCACCTTCTGCCTAAGCTTGCCTTAAATTCACTTTATCCTAGTATGGTTCTAGGTATTTAATTTTGACATAAAGAGTAGCAGATGATTTTCTTACCAGTTTCCTGGCTTTGTGGAGCTGCACAGCACCCTGATAGTGTTCTGCAGCTCTGCACTGCCCTGGCAGGAGCTGCAGAAATGTGCCCAGGCCCATAATGAAAAGTGGAACACAGACAGAGCAAGACAATCCTAATTGGAGTATTGTGTGATAGAAAGACTCACTGCCATTGTTCTTTTGAATGGTATTAAAAGCAGATTTCTGTAAAGAAAAATATCCCCTGCTTTTGCCCTTTACCCACAGTGTGTTGAGTAAAGCTAGTGTTGAATTTAATGTAAGTCAGAAGAGTTGGGAAGAGAGCTGGTCAAAATGCCTGGCAGGGTTACGATCAGCGAATTGCATGGACAAAATCCATGTTTGTTTCTTCTTTTTAATTCATCAATTTTAATTCATCAAACCATGCTAATAAACCCTGGGCTGGTTTTAGTTATATTTCTGTAAACCTTGCATGTTTGGTTTGTTTTGTTTTGCTTGTAAATTCAAATTTCCCTGAAAGCCATCTTTTTCAAGTTGAATTTCTTTACTGTGATATGGGTCAATCAGCAGTGGCAGCTAGAGGAAGAAGATTTGCTGATCTGTGTTTTCATCGTTCAGAACAAAAGTTTGTTTTCTTTACACACTTTGCATTTTGGGGAATGTAGTCCTTAGTGACCCAAAACCAGCTGTATGCAAGACACATTCCTATAACTTGGTTCTGTTTATGTATCTGCAGATATGAGCCAAAGAGCCATAAACTCATGAACACAGAACTCACTAAACTTCTTGACTTAAATTCACTTACGTTCCTCCTATATCGCAAGTCAAGCAACTGAAGTTGCAAACAGGACTGTAGTCAAGCTGAGGGAGATCCTTCTAGGAAAAGCTGAAGATCAGCCTTGACTTGTTTAAACTCAGGGGAAAAAAGCAGCTCTTGGGAGCACTTGTGAGCTGGCAGGATAGCCTGCTAGACCAGGGACAGCACTGGCATGTTGTACCTGCCTCTGTTGCAAATATGCTTTAGTGCTTCTCTGGCAATGCAGTCACACTGTCAGTGTTTGCTTAGAGCTGTGTGTGGCCATCTTATTCAGTAGAAATTTATGCACTATTTGGTAAAAAAGGGCAGCACATTTATGTTGTAAGAAAAATAGAAAATAACTTCAAGTAAGGAATTGTTACTGACTTCATGGCTGTTTTCATGCAAAAAAACGTGCTGGTGTTTTCCATAGAGTCAGGGGATAATGACAGACCACCCATGTTCACCCATATGCTGATAAATTTGAGTTGAGAATTACTGTGTGATGACAGGAAGGTAAACTAGTACATCACAGAGAGTATTAAACAGCAGTTCTCAAAGTTTGTGAGAATAACAAAATATTAATTACTTGGTTATTCTCCTGTTTCCTGTCTACAACAGTTAGTGCTTTTCAGCACAAATGCAGCTAGTTCCATCAGCAGTCTGACACCTGAATTTTTTGCTCATAATGAATCTAGAAAGTTCAAATACTATTTGGGAAAGTAATATCTAACTGAATGTATGTATTTCTTCTCATTTCTCCCTTTCTCCAGCCTTGTCTCCTGCCTTACTGTGTTCCCATTCCTGGGTGAGCTGTGATACATGCAGAAAGATTTCAGCCACCAGTCATGTGAGCCCCTGGTGACCCAGCTGCTTCAGTGCTGGGATATCACAGCCCATGCTATGGAACTAGATCGACTGGGACAACTGGGATTCCTGTCCTGGGATGTGGGCATTGACAAGGGGACTGGGAAAAGGACAGGAACTCTCAACCTCTGGAGGCAACTCCTGCCAAGTGTGAGGGAAAGGTATTCTCCCAAGGATTATCTAATAGTACACCCAAGCATGTGGAACATCGTGGAGAAAGGTGTCCAGTACCTGAGAGAATTAGCTGTACTGAGGGAATCTGTAGGGATTCAAATAATGAGCAGTCCCCAGTAGATCAGGTGAGGTCCAGGATATCCACATGGCAGAAGTTTGTACATAGCACACCATCGTCATGTGCCCACTCATTGGCATTGATGTCAATGAAAGAAGGAGAACAAACACTGCTTCAGGTGACTACCCAACCCTGGCACTATGAATATCATCTTTTTTTGTCCCAGTTTACCTGTGTCTTGGCTGTGGAAAGACTGTCCAAGACTGTGGACAAATTAGAAAGAGTAGAGCAAATTAAAGAGGAAATGTCCCATGCCCCACCAGCATGGACCAGAGTCTCTGCTATTGGGAGCAACTGCCCCTGCTTGAGATAGGGAGGACACACCACCAGGTAACCTGTAGGTTTTCCTGCATGGCCACAGAGAGAATATGAAAAAGTGGGATGGAAAACCCACCTCTGCCCTGGCACACATGTATGTGAGTTGAGAGGAAGAACAACACCACAGGAAATTCCTCAAGGCTAAATGCTGTTCCAGTCTCCAGTGGGGAAGTCCTCAGAGGCAGTAGGAGGGGCGATGTTACTTCTGATGCTCTTGAAGGGACCTCCAGTTCACGTTTACAAGAAGTGAGCATGAAGTACTGTGGCCAGAACTAGAGGGGCCCTGCCTCCAGCCAGGTGGAGGAAAGGGACAGTCAGATTTACTGGACTGTGTGGATCCATGGCATGTCAGGCCCACAAGCACATAAGGCTTTAGTTGTCACTGCTGCACAGTGTATCCCAATTCCATCAAGATCTGTAGGGGCAGAATCCAGCTCTGTTTCTGCAGTGACAGGAGGATCCCAACAGCTGNTCACGTTTACAAGAAGTGAGCATGAAGTACTGTGGCCAGAACTAGAGGGGCCCTGCCTCCAGCCAGGTGGAGGAAAGGGACAGTCAGATTTACTGGACTGTGTGGATCCATGGCATGTCAGGCCCACAAGCACATAAGGCTTTAGTTGGCACTGCTGCACAGTGTATCCCAATTCCATCAAGATCTGTAGGGGCAGAATCCAGCTCTGTTTCTGCAGTGACAGGAGGATCCCAACAGCTGACTGTCCTGGAAGTTGAAGTGAGCCTGACTGGAAATGAATGGCAAAACCAGCCCATTGTGCCTGGCCCAGAGGCCCTGTGTATCCTTGGCATAGATGANATGGCATGTCAGGCCCACAAGCACATAAGGCTTTAGTTGGCACTGCTGCACAGTGTATCCCAATTCCATCAAGATCTGTAGGGGCAGAATCCAGCTCTGTTTCTGCAGTGACAGGAGGATCCCAACAGCTGACTGTCCTGGAAGTTGAAGTGAGCCTGACTGGAAATGAATGGCAAAACCAGCCCATTGTGCCTGGCCCAGAGGCCCTGTGTATCTTTGGCATAGATGACCTCAGGAGAGGGTATTTCAAGGACCTACAAGGGCATTGTTGGGCTTTTGGGAGAGCTGCTGTGGAGACAGAAGAAATTAGACACCTGAATACCTTGCCTGGTCTCTCAGAGGCCCCTTCTGCAGTAGGGCTGCTGAGGCCCTGACAGCAGCACTGCACCAACCAGGACCGTGGGACCCCATCCATGGGATAAGTCAAGAACTGGAGAGCCTGGGAGTGCTCAGCAGGACTTGCTCACCCTGCAACAGTCCTGTATGGCCTCTATGTCATTAACAGCACAGGTGTCCTTTACTGCTTTCCAGATATGTCTCACAAGATGTTGCATTGAATCTTCCTCCTGTCGTTATTTATAAACTGCAAAAAAGATCACCAAGAATTAGATTATTAGCCATGAGTCTTATAATGTAATAAGAGTATATATTGTCATGATAACATACAGAGTGAAGCATACAAATCCCTTCTCATCTAAAATGAGAAGACAGCCTGGAATAAATCCCAACAAATCATGTCTTTCATATTCACACAGATGAACTTGCTGCTGCTGCTGCATCTAAGTTCCTATTCAGTTCAACTGCTTCTTTGCAAACTTCTGTGTTACTTCCAGACCTTGCATTTGACTGCCTTGAATGGCATTTGGCCATGCTTTCGTGAATGTGGGGAGACCAGCTGCCCACGTGCTTCTGGAATGAATCTTTTCCATAGGGCAAATAGTTTTTTAACACTTCACCCTGCTGAGATAACAGTTAATTAAGCAGTTTCTTTATAAATAAGAAGGTAGGACTTGTGGTCTTCCTTAAAGACCTTAAAGTCTGTACTGAACTTTCAAACAACCCACAGCAGTATTCCCAGAAACTTGTGCTCTGTGTGCAACCCAAAACAAACAGAAGTCACATTCATGCCAGTATTTCCACTCTTGTGATCTCAGCAGACCTAGAAGGCCAAATGTCTGGAGGAGACACTTCTGGTGTGGACCTGCAAGCACAGCCAACCATTCCACTTTCCTGCTCACTTCTCCCATGGAGACTGGAGTACTGTTTGCAAACTGAAATGATGCTGTTGCTGCATCCCATAGGCACTTTCCTGCTCTGTGCAAGCTTGAGTATTTCTTCCATACACAGTGTAAGCTTTGCAGTTTCAAAGATCTAATCTAATAATAGATTGGTCTACATTTGTGGCATTGCCAGAAAAAGGCATATGTTGTCAGGCAGTCGAAGTCAGCAACAGTGCTTAAGTGGAAATGTGCTTAAACATTGAGAAGGCAGGAATCCAAAATAATCCATCCAAGGTTTGGCTAATAGGAAACTAAAAATACTGTCTTCCTACATATAGGGTTTCCACATGTACTTGGAAAAATACTGTTTGCCTGATGTCTCAAAATTATTAAAAGGCAATGCTTTTCCTTTCTTGACTTTGGTATGATAATAGAAGATGCTGTTGGCATTCAGTATATTGAAGAATGGTTTAAGAGGAAATAGAAATTATTGAAGTAACTTGAATGGAAGAGGCATGTGTAGTATAATGTGGGAGAGAGGGAGATGACACTGAGTTCCTTTTTCCCATCACACAAGGTTTGCAATTCCAATTTTTCATGTTTAGATTTCCTCTGGGAAAAGAATGCATCATTGGCTTGAAGTGAGTGAATGTATACCTCAAGAACCACTGGTCCTCTCTGTGCTGGTGAAAGACTTCACTTTTAAATCCAGATGGCTCTGTGGTCCTGACCTTCTGCAGAACTGCACTGCGTTGGGGATTGGACTTTGAGATAGTAAATGGAGATGTGAGGTTTTGACATGAGTTCTGAGGCAGCAATTATGGGATTTCATGTGTACATATCCCTTAAATATCAGCATATTTAGATGTGTGCCCAGAAACTGGCATCTGTCACAATCATTCTTCTTCTGCTGAGGTCAGTGTGTGCACACAGATACATATTACTGTTCTAGTAAAAAATTCTTCCATAAATGCCATGGCAGATCAGGAAAGGTTAGGTTGTTAATATTAATGGTTTCTCCTTTAGGACCTCTAGTTTCTCCCTAGTCAGCATGCGTGTGACTTGGTCAGGCAGTAGTAGCAAAGAGTTTTATTTCAGTGACTTCTCTAGGGAATTCATCCACAGTAACAAATATTTCTGCCTCCTGGAACCCACCTGAAGCAGCATCCCAGAAGTCCTTTTTGCCCAGCTTCTATTACCCCTTGCACGGGTAGCAGCCTTGTGCAGTTTAGAAGTGACAGTAAAAAACTGAGCTGCTGCTATTTTCTGCTTCTTTTGGCACTATTCCTAGAGAAAGTTGAGTTGTTAAATGTGGCTGTCACAGCAGCTATTACCAATGACACAAAATAATTAAGTCGTGGTTTCTATTGTGGTGGGGCCACGTCTGTATTTTATAATGATATGTCTGTGCTAGGAGGGAGTGTTATGCTTGATTGTTGTGATGGATTCTTCCAGGAAAACAGGACAGGTCTCTAAAGGCAGGTTGTCTAATACTTTCCATGTACATGAAATCCTGTTGGTTACATGGCAGACCACTAATTGAACTGTGTGTTGTTTCCTCTCAGTTTTCTGATGAGGTGATGAAGAGGGCAGCATCCATCTCATTTTTCTTCCTGTTGCTTTTGGAGGGGTAGCTGCTATGTTTGTTCTTCTCAGCCAGTCAAAAGAATGCTGAAGCCAGGTTTTCATCTGATTCTTTGTGAAGTGAACGCTTTCATTTTTTGATGTCTTGAGCCACCAGTATGGGGTTCCAGACTTTCAGAAGTTTTGAAGACCTTTGGACACAGGTGCTCAGCAGTGCCAACAAGCCCTGGTAGTCCCTGGTTCTTGAATCCTGCTGAACTGTGCTTCATGCAGAAATTACACTGTGAAGGTGCTCTGAAATCTGGGGGCCTTGAGAACAATTGGGAATTTCCCAGCAAATCTCCTTTTCCAGTATTTAAAATATTTTATGTAGGTTGTCTCAGATAAATTTGAGAATATTGTAGGGTAACTGAAATCTTGCTCTTTGGTTCTTAGAGACACATGGTCTTCCTGCTGCACCCAGTTCAGAGGGGAAAATTTCTCCTGGTCTTAGGCAACAAACACAGTCAGTCAGTGTGCTCTGGCATTCTCCTGGAGGGGTGGGAGGCCTGTGGCTGTCAAGGATGCTGGCCAGCTGATGCTCTGCTGAAGGTGAACGTGAGCTTGCAAAATGTCCTGCTAACCTTCCTGCCAGCTAGATAGAAGCTGGGGCTTTTTCAGTAGATGGTGATGTACATATGTTGGTGTGTCAGGGAAAAAAAAAAACCTTTTCAACTATATGTTGTGTTAAGCCTTAAGGCTGAAGCTTTTTTTGTTTGTGTGTCTGCAGTGGAAGAACCCCATGTCACATTTGGTTTGTATCTCCTGTTAGAGGTGACATTGTGTTACATGGTGAACAAGCTGGGGGTGCTGCACTGCATGTGACCTGTGATGTCAGAGAGTGGAGCAGAACAGAGGCCACAGGGGATCAGGTGGGGGAAAGCTCAGCCTTGTGTCCATTGGCTCCATGGCTGCTACCACTCTTCTTCACCAGGAGCATCCCAGGAAGGGGAGAGGACCAGCACAGGAAATTGGGATGCTGTCTGCTGGTGGCAAAAGCCTCTGAAGGAGCAAGAAGAGATACTGGGGCTTGGTTGAGAGGTTAGATGTCAAACCTTGATAAGGCAAAAGCAAAAAGGTGCATATGTGAACCATGGAAATGCTTTTGGAGGGTGCTGGAGTGAGCAGTCAGTGAGCAAAGTTTTTTGCTTTGTGTCAGGGCAACACAGCAGGTCCTGGATGTGACGAGAAGCCTTAAGGGATATGGTAATTAAGAAAAGTAACTAAGAACTAAGTAATAAAAATAAGAGTTTTACCAGCTTCACTGTGCATAGGGAATATGGGTCACACCTATGAGCTGCCCAGTAATAAAATCCAGGTCTGTTAATGCCTCAGGCCTCTCCATAAACATCAGACTGTGACTCTTCCTTCAGCACAGCTTGGAAAAGGACTTCCATTTTAGGTGAAAGAAGAGGCTCTGCTCAGTCCAGGTGCTAATCATGTTCTCCTGCTGTTTACCTTTGCCAGGTGCAAGTTCTTCAGCCTCACAGAAACCCCTGAGGACTACACCATCATTGTGGATGAAGAGGGTTTCCTAGGTAAGTGTCAGCACATGCCACTGCGGTATCCAGCATGGAGTGAATGAGGAAAACATCTCATCTCACTGAGACTGTGAACCAAACTGCTTGTAAAACAAGTCTGTTTGTCAGTGCTGGTAGTACAGCTCTGAAAGGTGCTTTGATCACTTAAGCACACTGTCTCTGCTGCCATGCTGTACAAGGCAATTGAGACATGGAATATGAATATATTGGAATGCTGGGAGAGGATCACACACAAGTATTAAAGAGTAGTTTAAGCAGGTTTGAAAAAGCAAAACCCTCTGTGTACAATTGCATTAGAATAAGCTGGCCTGTGTCCCCAGGCCTCCATAAGTTTACCACATCTTGCATTTCCAGCTTCTGTCAACCTCCATCTTTGAAAGGAGCACTTGAAGATGAATAGTTTGTGTCATCCCTACAGCCAGCACAATGCTGTGGGGTTGTGATTTGGCTCCTTTGGCTCATCTCTGTAAGCTGTGCTTTATCCCCTTTCTTACACCCAGCTCTCCCTGTACTAAGTGTGCCATTTTTGCCTGGGGTGGCTGAAAGGGTCAAAGGTGGAGCTGGTCATGTGTCACAGAAGGTGGTTGGCATGCACTTGAGAGATTCTTGGCATTGTGCAAAAGCTGATGTAGAGAATGGTTTGCCTTTCTAGATGGAAATAGTTTGTAATAACCTTTATCATGTGTGGAGGTTTTGTTTGTAACAGTGTTATTGAGGTGGGGGAATGAGGAAGTGCTGGGCAGCTATCATTATTTTTGTTCAGTCACTCTTTCTGTGTTTGGAATTAAAAGTCTATGCACTTTGAGGTCAGAGAAAATGCATTAAAATATGAAAAAAGAGGATTTCATTTCTGAATAGGCATTGACCCTTGAGAACCTTCTTGTGACAGTGTAATATTCAATGGTTTTGTAATATCCAAACCACAAGGAGAAAATTTGAAACTACACCATCTGTATTTAGTACAGAGTTTTATGATCAGTAGCCTTGCTGAAGTTGGCCCTTTGCTGCTTCAGGAATACTCAAAAACATGTGATAGAACAAGCTACATTTTAGACCAGTACAGTGGTACCTGAAGATTTTAGTCAATTAATCACTAGGCTCAGACTGCTAGACTGCTGAATGGATCTTTACAGCTATATCTGTTTATAATTTGGGAGTTTGGAGGTTTGATTGAAAGTTTATGCCATGTACTTTTGATCCCAGAAGAGGTGACATAGGGTTCTGCTGCCAGTGGCCCTTGTATTTTTTAAGGGGCATATGCACAAGAATTTTACTACTATTGGTAGTATCAGCTTTTTTTGTTATCAGTGGCAACTGAGGAAAATCAATTCTAATTTGCTTTTGCCATAATATTAGGATGCAGAGCCCCCCTCTAAGAGCTTCATTTTAAGCGAAGGCTCACTAGAGGAGGAGAAGGTTTCTGGGTTATTTTCCAAGGAGCACAGCATGTGGCAGAGCAAGAAACCCAGAGATTCTCATTCCTGGGAGGGAGTCAGTGTCACTGAACCTGCAGGTGGGATATACCAGGGGCATGCTCATCTCCAGCATCACGTCTGTGTCTGACATCCATGGCATTTGTTTCTCTGCCCAGTTGGCATGACACAGATTTTTCAATTCAGTCACTGGTGACAAGCTGAATTGCAACCACCCCTGTTCAGTCTCCAGCAGCCACACTGCTTTTATCTCTCTAGAAATTATACTAACTTGGAACAAAGGTGAGCTCAAGCAGTGGCCTTGCTCATCCGTACTGAGGGACTGTTGCACTGTGCACCATCGGTTGTGCTCGGAGCAAATCCCAGCTCTGGCATGACCACTGTCCTCAAGAAGCTGCATGTCCCACTGGTGCCCAGGTTATCTCTGTGAACCAGGCAGTGCTGCTGCAACTCAAAGCAATAATCCTCTCTGGATCTTCTGTTACCTTAGCTCTCTCTGCCACCTGAACTTAGTGCTGAAAGTCACGGTGCCCATGTACCTTCCTGTGGCTGTGGTTTGGGCATAGAACATCCCTGGTTTTTTCAAATACACTGTGGGCAGTTGGGATGCTAAAGCAGGGCTTTGCAGGAGAAAAGATCAACTTCCAGGCAGTGCATGGGAAAGAGGGATTGTGCTAAGGCTGTCCTCTGCTACAACGTGGTATGGAAGCCAGGTGCAAAACACAACCTGGGTAGGAGTGTCACAGAGCTGCTGGCTTCATCACCTTCTCTGTGCTTTCTTTTGTAAGTGCTGATCTGCTGGTGAGACATGTATACACCACATCCTGCTAACTCTCCTGCCACAGCCCCCATATCCTTTGAGTTTGTGACAAGCCCATGTTCTTCCTGAATTTTTGCCACAGCATTTAAAGCTTCATCTCAGGGTTAGCCCTGTGTGCAGTTCCATCCCTGCACCTCCATTCAGTGTAGTGTAAGTTTTTCATAGTCTGGAGAAGTCCAGGAGAAGTCACAGTCTAGCTAGAAATGTCTCACCAAGAGAAAGTTCACTTTTCCATTGTATAGCCTGTAAGCATCACATGGGCTTGAACAGAATCAAAACCTCTGAGTTGCAGCATCCCACCTCCTTGCAGAACAGCACCAGTTATGTCTGCCTCGAGGGCATCAGCTGCCTCTTGTTCTCAGTAGTGAAGTGCCAAATTCAGCTCAAGAATTACAGGGTAAATCTGTACCTTTGATGAGCAGTTCAGATAGCAAGTCCAACAGTAAATTACTTCCTTTCTCTTTCCGGGTAACTTTTTTTCTTGCAGTGCTTCACAAACTCAAAGTAAATCTCTGAAGGACAGGTTTTTCTGTGTGGAAAATGAGAACCTTTCTTTCTCAGGCACCTGTATGAATTTTTTCTGCAGCACCAATGAGAAGGTTTTCCTCTTAGCTGGCATCTTCCCTGTTAGCCAGGCCCTTTCTCCTGCACATCACAAATACTGCTGATGGGAAAAGAGCCGGCTAAAGAAATACCAGCACTTCCATCAGTCCTTGAGGTTAACACTTAAAGCATACTGACATGCAGTAATCATTCTTCACTGTTTTGTCAAAGAATAATCCCTAGGCTTGTTCCACTGTGAGCAGCGAGTAGGGCTGGTAAAGAAGTCCTTATTTCTTCTCCCCAGAAAATGTCCACAGTGCAAAGCTGTAACCTGCTTAAGTGTTCAGTGTGCTGAAAGGGAACGGCTACAGCCTAATTCTTGGCTTTAATTCCCTGGTGGTGAGGTGGGGATTATATTTGCACAGAACCTTGTTTGTTCCAGTGGCTATTTCTTGGGCTTTGGCCCACTAATGAGGAAGAATTTTATTCAGCAAATAACACAGGGAATTGTGCACAGAAAGCTCTTTTCCTGGCTGATACTGAGATGAACTAGCTGGAAAAGTTTGACCATGGGCCCTCATGCATGAAGACAAATGTCTCAGCTAGTGGGGTGCTTGGACAGCCATGGATGGTCCTGGCATTTATCCCCCTGCTGCACAGCCAACACATGGCAGAAAGGTGGAGTGGCTGCTGCTCCCTGAAATATAGGAATATTTGTTTGTCTGGTTTGCTTTTTTCCCCCAAAGTTTGGCTGAAAGCAGGAGCTGTTGGTGCATGTGCAGATATACCATACCCCTGTATTCTCTGCATAGTCTGTTCCTTTTTCAGAGAGCAGCAAGGACAGACTCACTGTCTGCATGAGCAGAGCTGCTAGCCTGTAGTCTTGCTGGTCCCACTAGTCTCTGTTCATCAAAGGTTTTAGTTTGTACACACTGAAAGGAAACACATGCCATCACACCTGGAGGTAGCCATCATCTTGGAAACCCAGTTTATATGCACTGGGAACATCTAAATGGGGCCTGGGACAGTCTGTCACCCAGGTGAAGCTGTCCTGAAGATGGATTACTGTAAAGCAACGTGTTGCTAACATTCTCAAGGTGAGGTTACTGGCTTCCCAGCCTTGGCACTTGGTTGGTGTCCGTTGCTTGCAATCTTTCATGTATGCAGAGAACTTTGAAGATATTGAAGAAGTAAAAAAGCAGTCAAGTGCCAGGGTCAAGGGAGGAGTGAATCACTCTGATTTTCAAATAGGTAAACATGCGTATTCTAGGTTCAGGTAAATTTGGGGTGAGGGAAACACACCACCTTCATGTACTCTGGTCTTCTTTCTCCTAGAGCTGGTAAGCCCATTTCATGTAGATTATTGCAGTCAGCAGATCTTAGGTCCTGGCTGATCTCTTCTGGATCAGAACCAGTGAGGAAAAGCCATTTCATTTCAGTACTGAAGCAGCAGTGAGGAATGTCCTGAGGTGCAGATCCACTGTGTGAATACAGAGCAAGACTCCTCATCTCCTCACACTCTGGTTCATCTGCAAGACAGGCATGATAGTCCTTCCTTAAACCTTCTTGGACTGCCTCATATGGCTAGTAACTTCTCTAAGGCCAGAAATCCATTCACTGACACATTTTCTAGGAGGAGATTTTTAGTCTCAGCTTATACTTCACAATAAATTGTCCAGTACGTTAAAAATAATGGAACTATTTGAAAAATCTGAGCTAGTTACAGTGGCAGAAAAAAATTCATTCTAATAAGAAAAGGATAACATTTTTTTAAATACCATCTTGCTGGCAGAGCTTTGTTTTGATAACCATCATCCTCAGAGAACCCTGTCTGACCTGGGATTCAGGACCATCATATACTTTAGTACTACACTGAGTTCCTATTTCAATAATATCAAAATAGTAAATTGCTTTCAGTGTCCTCTCTTTTCCTGTATATAAACTGGGTGTAAAAACAGCTTATAAATAAGTCCAAGCACAGAATCCATCTAGCTAGGGTTCTTTATTTAAAGATACAGAGGGAAGCAAGCTAATAATTGCATCTGGTTTTCTGAATATTCCTTCAATAAGTATTTTTTCTTTAATTTTTAATTGCCCAGTGACTAGGCCTTTGTATCTGAGGCACAGTGGCATAAGTTTCTTGCTGACATTTGTAGTGTTAGATTCCTCCCCCGGACAGGAAGGAGCAGTGTGGTTGCTAGGCAGAACATGTTTTTCTCTACTAAACACTTGTACAATGACTCTCTTCTGATCTCTGTATTGGCTAGACTATGCTTTTTCTAGGGTTTTTAGGTTTGTAAGTAATGTGGTATTAATGACCTAAATTCAAATTAAAATGTGGGGATTTGACTATTGCCTTATTAGAAATATGTGCTTGGTTGGGGAAGCTTTTCCTGCAATGCATCTCTGCTGATATAGATCAATAAACATTTTGGGGGTCTGTGATTATGTGGGACTTCTGCTCTCTCCCAAGAGGCAGTAGGCTTTGGTGGTTAAAGTTTTTGGGGGACGGGAAGAAAATGAGAAATAGGTAATATTCCAAGATCTGTTTTGCATCACATGGGGAAAGGAGCACTTTTTCTTCTTCTTAGAGCTTGTATGTGAGTGGGTTTGCAAATTTTGACAGCATATATTATTCCTTATGTTTGTAACCTGCCACATAAAGTCTTTTGGTTCAGTTTCTCTGCTCACTTGTATTTAAAGAAGTACTGCATAAATAATACATATTTTTCAGTGTTTCCTCCAGCAGATGGGTGTGTATTGATATCTATTTTTGTTTCACAGCCTGTGGTGAGAAAGCCAAGACTTCTCTTCCTGAACCACTTGACTGGCCATGATTTCTTCCTTTAAATTTATTGCATCTTGGCTGCTTCCTAATACTTTCCAAGTCCAAGATAAATGAGCAGATAGATATCAGGGCTCATTTTTATCAACCCCTCTCATAAATGCAGGACCTACAAAGCTTTTCTGACTGAAACAATGGAACAATTCATTGAAATTTTAGGTTGTTCTCTAAGATCAGGATGAAGCTCAACAGAAAAGTAGCAGCCCTCTTTTTTTTTCACTAGAGAGCATTTGACCATCTGCTTGTTCTTCCACTGGTGCATTTCTGTTTTTTTCTGAAGGGTGGGCTTAAGGGGAGAGGGTAGCTTGCCTTGTTTGTACTTGCCTTGTTATACTGGCTATAGTCTGCCAGCTGTGAGGAGACAGGCCAGGGTGCCAAATGTGCAAGGAAGGGCCAAGGCTGAACACATGCTCTAAGACCTTTAGAAGCATTTATATATTTTAAGTGCTGGTAAGACTGTGATTTGTCATCTTTCCCTACTTTTAAAGTGAATTTTATGGAGCACTTTGTGAGAGATGGGTACCTGCTGTTTCCCCCTGTCACTGAGAAGTGAAGCACAAGGAGAGCTGAGCAATCAGTGCTACAAGCAGCAGAATGAGTCCCTTTTCCCATGGCTGAAAACATTCAACCATCAGTTCCCAATCTTTGCTAGCTGTGAATCTACTTTACGTTTAAGCCATACTTTTCTCAAGTTCATGACCTGGACAAGGAAGTGGATTTCCTCCACCTTGGCATCTCATAAAT
This sequence comes from Dicaeum eximium, assembly GCA_013396995.1. Lineage (NCBI taxonomy): Eukaryota > Metazoa > Chordata > Aves > Passeriformes > Dicaeidae > Dicaeum > Dicaeum eximium. The sequence goes on from VWZP01010576.1 coordinate 678,296, forward strand.
GCTATGGCCTCAGTCTAGAAATGGAATCTTCAGTAACCCATGGAAGAAATCAGTCCATCATCATCTGCAAACAGAGAAAACATCTCTTTTCTGGTAATCATTGCAAAATTCCAGTGTGCAGCACTCCCCAGAGTTGGTCTCTGAGTAGGTTTGCCAGATGTTCTCATGAGTGCAGGAGATGCCTCAGGTTTCCCAAGGATCAGCAGTCATTCATCAAGGTGAGAAAATTTCTGTTCCTGACAGCTTGGAGGATTCTCCTGATCAAGTGAGATTGGAAAACCAAACTAACTTAAATCCTGTCTGTACCCAGACAGAGACTCTCAGGCAGAGGTTGCAGATTTTGTGCCCAAAAACTTCAACTTTATTTTCTCCTCGTGCCAGTGATCAGGTACAAAATCTCCAGAACTAATGATGGATCAAGGGTAATTCATAATCCCAGGGCAGTATGTTTAGTTGTTTGGTTTTCACTAGAATCAGTTGAAATCCTTCTATCTGACTCTAGAAATGCAGACTGATGCATGTGCCTGATTCCCAACTAACAGTTCTCTTTTGAAGAGAATTTGCTTGATGCTTTGAGCTAATTCTTGTGCAGTTAAAACAAAAGGGGATATTTTATTCTTTGCATGCAGTATTAAGCTGATGGTGACACACTGGCCAACCATCACCTTCTTCAGGGTTTTGGACTGACAGTCACAGTCATCTGGGGTTTGGGGAAGGGCTTCTCCAAGGGTTAGAAGCCTTTCTCAAGTGAGCAGCTTTGCTGTTGCAATCACAAGGTGAAGGCACAGGGAAGCAGAGCACTATGGTGAAGTTCACAGCTCTGCTGCAGGCTTTTCTGGTTGACCTTGGACAAGTCTCCCATTGTGTCTCAGTTTCCTCATCTTAGAAACAGGGATAATCCAATTAAATCACCTCATAACAGGTCTTGTAAAGATTAATTAGTAAATATGTGGAAATGCTTTGATAATGTAACAGGCAAGGGCCATTGTAAATAATAATAATTGAGGGAGTTTCTGTCCCTTGGGATTCCCTTTTACAATGGGTGCACTTGCAGCCTAGGGAACATATCAGGTCTGTAGTGGAACAGATTGGGGAAAAGTTACATAATCTTAAAAATCTCATATTTTAGCATTTAATCCTGCACATGATTAAGATCCACAACATCAAGGTTACAGTCATACAGTTAGGAATTTAGTGGCTCCATCTTCAAGTCTTGTTCGAAATGTAATTATTTGCTCTACTCTGTCAGTCCAGTGAAATCTTGTCTAAAATACTGTCTTTTCTAAAAGAAAAGAAAACAAAGGAAGAAAAGTTGGTGGTTTTTTTGCTATTTTGTTTGAAAATGCAGAAGGAATTGTAAATGTGAGTCCAACTGCATTGGTTCTTCCTTTGATACTCTTTTATTTCTGTGGGTGTGGCTTGTCAGAGGAACACTACCTGTGTCCCACTGCTGGCAGTAACCAGAGCTGGCAGTATTGCCTTCCACTGTCTGGGCTGGGTCCTCTCCACCCCCAGCTGGCAGTCTGTGAGCACAGCCTTTGCCAGGACTTTCTGAAACACGGGGAAAGTTTTGTCAGGAAGTGAGAAATCTGCTGATTTCTGCAGTTCCTGTTACTGGACTGTCAGAGGCAAAATCCTCAGTTCTTTTGGTGTGTGCATCCCTTTGCTGATGAAGCAGGGTAAGGAGAGGCTGGCCATGGCAGTGCTTTCCTGGCTGGGAGCAAAAAGCTGTGGCTGACAAGTTGGGCAGGACCTAGCTCTTGATCATAGCACAGAGATGGCACTCAGGAGCAATCCTGCACAGGACAGATGCACCCACAGCTGTGCTCTGAACACATCTTGAGCCAAACTTTTAATCTTCCTTGCTTGTCAATAAACAGAAAAGCCAATTTTTGGTCCCTTCTTCATTCTCATGAGCAAATGTCAGCTTTTGGAGATTGAATCTGGTTTTAATTTTCCAGGTTTGCTCATTATTAGTGGTGTGCTATCCTGTGAAGAGGAAGAAAGGGAGCAGCCTGATTTCCTGAAAACTGACCAGAGCCTAACCTGGATTTGTCTTCCCAACCCAGCTCTCCAGTGAGACTGGACATAATGATTATTTTTGGAATCTACATTACCATGTTCCACATATTTAGCCAAACATAATAATGATGCTTTGTTTCTGGAGTGTATTCATACTTCCTCTCTTATGAGACCTCTGTGAGGTAAGAATTATTTTCTCCCACATATGAGCAAACTGATAAAAAGGAGACCAAATTACTTGTTTCAGGTCACATACATACTTTATGGGACAAATCAGGTTTTGCCTTAACTGGAAGCCCAAACTTGACATCTACTTATCTGCACTTCAAAATGAGACTTTTTTACCACTGTATTGCAACAACCTGAGTATCTGTTCTAAGACACTGCTGTAAAACTTCATTTCCTCATCATCCTCCAGGTTGTCTGCAGTGAGTCTGTCATCCCTCCGTGTCCATGGCCAGGTGGGAGTTGTGTTGACACATTATAACAGCTTTTGTATAGAGACTTGACTTCCCTGTGCAATACCTTTTATTGCTGGGTCAGTGTCTGGCCTGGCAAAAACTTTGTCTCTTTCTCTTAAACTCAGACTTTGATATTAGTCTGGTTTTTGTTTCTCAAAACAGAAGTTACGAGTAGAAAGCTAAGAAAGGAGACCACCAGAAAGAGATTTTCTAAGTGGGCATTTTTGTGCATTTCACAGGCTGAACCAATCTCATTGGAAATGCACTTCTCCCTTTCGTTTAATTCTTAAAAAGTCAGTGTAAAAGTATAACCAGCTTAGTTTTTAGATTGCTGACAAAGTTTCAAGTTACAAGGATTGTAAAAGGAGAAGTAATTGAAATGAGATGAGAGCAGGGACTTCTGTAGGAGCATTTATTTTTATCAGTTCTTGGTTGCTCTCTTAGCAGACACTTGTAATGGAGCTCTTTCCTCAGGAGGTGCTGCTGCTTTTAGTGGAAAGAAGGCAGCCTTGTGATACATGGATTTGCAAGTTCAGCATTAGCCCCTCAAGAAGGACCAGTGTTTATTGTCCTATGGCCTGATTGGAAATGATAGTAGCATGGCCTAGTTAAATGTTGAGTCCCTTGGAAAGCAGAGGGGATGCTTGTCAGAGTCAGGATTTCAGAGCTGGGCTATGTGTTTGTACAGCTTTATTTAATTCCAAGTTACCCTTGGGTTATTTAATTTCCTGACAGCTGCAAAAACAGTGTTCTCAGATAACAATGGTTTCTAATTAGGCAATGTGCTAGAATGTTTTATTTTGACCATGACACTGATGTTTTGTATGCAGCTTGGAGATGACAAAGTCGAGCAAGTTGGACTTCCAGCTCCTTTTGGCAGAGCTGTGTCTCTCCTGTGATCCCCAGTGAATAATGCCAAAGGCATGGCCGCTCCTCTGCCCCTGCACTTCAAACACCTCTCGTTGTTTGGGACTGTGTCATCAGTAAATCTGCCTTTCAGCTGGAACCACCTTCCAGAAATATGTTTTATCAGCACAGCAGCACTAACATGACTTGCATAGCTGAGGCTACAGAGCATTCCAGGGTGAAGAAAGCAGGTGAGAATTCCCTGTAGCTGAGGGTTGTAGCTTCCTGGGAGTTCTATTACACTGCACAGCTGCCCAGATGTTGCTTTTATGGCTCATGCACTTAGTACAAAATCAGGCAGTGATAGGAATAAACATACAAGTCAACTATTCTTCAAAACCATTTATTCAGTTTAGAAAGGGTGTTAGCATCGGGTTATCTTAATTAGATCCTGATGTGATTTGTGCCTGTGGAAGCTTATGCTTTGGGCTGTGAGAATTGATGATCTCTAAATTCCCTCCTGTGACAGCAAAAAGTGGCTGTTGGGAGGTCTGTCACCTCCTTTAATTCTTAGACATCCCTTGAAGTTTTGAATCTAAAAGAAAATAGGTAATTTTATTCTGCTGGTTTGCTCCCTATTTTAATTATTTTCCAGAGCTCACAATTCTGACAATTCTCATACCACTTATTACCATTGCAGAACTTTTAGGTTCATTGTTTAAGGTCCTGTTCATATAACCATGATGCAGAATTGCACCTCTGATAAGTCAAATGCCTACTTAAAAGTTTGGCAACTTTAATTAAGGGTTTGCTGACCTGCAATCAGTTTATCCCTGCCTCTCAGCTGAGCACTATTTACATCATGTCCTGTACCACTGACCAGGGGCTCTTTGGAAGGTTTCTGTTTGGATTCTCTGTAGCCATTTGCTTTTAGGTGACTGGTCCTGCTCAGATACCGTAATACAGTGAAAGAGATTACTGCATCAATTGCAGTGTAAATAACAGTGAAAAATTAAAATCTCTGTCATAATCTGGCCTTACCCAGTTCTTTTGAGATGCTGGTCTCTTTGAAAGAGCTGTGGATGTTGGCTCAGATTGGCTTGTGGCTATATGAGCAGTGCCCATGGGCTGTTCTATGTGTAAGATCAGCAGGGATAGGAATGAGCAGGAAGTTTTTATTCTTCTTCCCCACTACAGTTTATACCAGTCAATAACTTAGGGATTCCTAAATTACAGGTTGAATCTGCATTACCATATTTAATAGCTATCAGTATACCAATCCACCACAGAGTTGTCCAACCCCTTATGAAGCCTCTTCATTCTTTTGGTCTCCATGACATCTTCTCTCAGCACTCTGATCCTTTCATTTGGTTTCTTTGCACTGTAGCATGATGATGTCTGTGATCTGACTCACTTCTCCTCCCTACAGTTCTTAAGGATCTTTGAGCATCAACTTGCTTTTTCTTAAAGAACTATCCACAGTGTCTCCAAGACTCTTAGGAAAGAGGATAAACAGAGCCATAATAAAAATACAAAATAACAAAGGTTGTGCGGGGGGCGGGGGGGGGTTATCCTGCAAATGTTCCTCCATTGAGAACTGACTACTTATTGTTATTTTTCTTAAAAGTACAGTGGAAGATCTTTACTTTCTAAGACAAATTCTGCCTTTTGAAGAGCTGTTTTCACAATATATCTTCCCTTAAAATCCTATCTGTGACAGCTGTATTACAGCTGTAGTGCTCTCAACAGAAAATATCCAGTTGATTTTCTCGTGATAGAGAAGAATAAAATCCTAAAATAAGAACACTTCATTCCCAGAAGACAAATCAAAATAATCACAATACATTTGGGTTCGTACCTCCCTCTGTCTTTCCCCCCTCCCTCTCTCTATGAATGTCCTTATGAGTTTGAATCATATAGTATATAAATCCTGACTAGAATCAAAGTTAGGTGTAAGATGCAATGTGCTTTTTCAGAGATGCAGTTGGCTTCCTTCAGAGTAGCATAAAAACTCAGGCTGATTTTCCTTCATAATCCTTCTCCAAGACCTCTGCAGACCATCTAGGCACAGTGGTAAATGTGTTCGCAGTTTTGCTTGTGCATTTTTCTTTTGGGTTTGCTCTCTCTGGGATTTCTATCACCATGTTCTACCAAAACATTCTCATGTTTATCTTACAAGATTTAGCAGTCCCTCTGCAGTTTCAACTTCCCTACTTCCACATTTATTGAATTTTTACAGTTGGAAAGAACTGTATCTCCACAGTCACACTCTGAACTTTATTGTTTGAGTTGGTTTTGGAGTACATTAAATTGAAGAGGTTGATAAAATGTAGAGGTGAGTTTTCAAGGACTGGCAATGCCAGCAGCATTGGCATTGTGGCTGACAAGCCCTTGGAGGGTCCCCAGAGCCCTGATTTCTTTATCTTTGTGTCTTTCACATTGCTGAGCAGATTGCAAGCACTAAGTAACTGTTAACCTCTGGAGCCCTGCTAAAGTAACTGTATCTGCGAGGTGTTTAAATCTTCCGCTTCCATGGGCTTGGTTAAGATGTTTATTTACTGAAACACTTTGAGCTGAACTTGTATACTTAGGAGTTGCCAATTTAAATATATATATGTGTGTGTGTGTGTATATATATATAAAGCCTGTGTATATTGGTGTCTATACCTATATTTGTATACTTATATATTTATTCAGGGATAGAGAAGATATTTAAGAGAAAGCATTTTTAGCTCTTCTTTTTCAGAAACCCATCCTTAAACTCTAGCTTAAAACTGAAAAATATATTGGATTTTTGTTATATCTGCCAGGACCAAACCAAATTTTTCTGTAGCTGGTGAGTTAAAAAAGCAGCTCACACGTGGGCACTGACATCCATAAGTGAGGCAAGCCCAGTAGAGGAGGGAATCCTCAGGAGCTAAATGACAGGTTGTGTCCTGACTTCTTGAGTACTGTTGTTGTACTGCTGAAACCCTCAGGTTTTAAGTTTGGTGAATTAGGTGTTTTATTTTGTTTCTTTTAAAAAGTTAGAATTGACCTTTTGGAGAAGTGGGATGAGAGTTTATGTGGACCATCATGTGGATAAACATCTGTTGGATGCCTGTTCTTGCATTTTAGCCTGTGAACAAAGATGAAGTAGTCTCTTAAACAAGCTCTGTGCTGTTTGCAGCAGACAGAAGTGCCTGCTCTGATGGATGTTCACCATGGCTTTTCATGCTCTAAACAAAGCAGATATCATTTTCCCCCCAAAATTCATTTTTAGAATTTGTATAAACAAATTCTTGACCTAGATGAGTGCTCCCAACATGCCACAATGTGCCTGGTTTTAGTGGCTTGTATGTACCTTTCTTTACAAGGAAACATATTTATGTATCCAAAAATCAAGAACAATCCATGAAAGCTTCTCAGATTGTCTCAGATTACGACACATTTGGGTGAAAGGAAACCCAAACTGGAACCAGTTTGCTTTCAAAAGTGCAATTTGTGTATCTCATAAACATGAAGTTCAAAGGAACTGCAGTATACTTCACCTACCCCAAATGAAAATGCTCATGAGAACAGGAGGTTTAATAGCTCTCTGGGGACTAATGGCTGCATCTTTAAGTCATTTGCACCTTCTAATTTTAAGCATATTGAACTGGGTTTTAGCAAGCTCCTTGCGTGCTGAGCATGGCTTAAATATCCAAAAGATGAGGACCCCTTCCTGTCCTGCCCCATAGAAGTGAGGAAAGGCAGGCAGGTGGATGTGGCTGGCTTTTCACAGTGGTGAGGAGGAGGGCATGAGCAGATGTCCCCTCCACACAGGAGTGTCCTTGGGTGGCTTGGTCTGTGACAAAGGGCATTGATGTTCTGTTGGCAGTGCAGAACACTGGATTTGGAGCAGGGTTCTTCAGTACAGGACACAAGGCACATGCTGGGGTACTCACTGCAGAGCACTGCAGTGTTTCAGATGGTATTTGTCACTAATTCTCAGTCCTTACCCAGCTGCTTTAAAAAGTCGCTTCAGCTGAGAAGTTTCTGGACGGAAAATAACTAGGGAAAAAAACAGCTTGTTCTGTAGAGATTCCTGTGCTTGAGTTCAGTAGGCTTTTGATGGACTCTTCTAGACTGGGACACTTTTGTTGTCAGTTTTGATTAGTTGGGCTCCTGGCATGGGGTGCATTCTGCTTCCTTGTTTGAAAATAGAAAGGTGATGCATTGAAGGCACTAAGTGGAAAATTGGGTAAAAGAAAAGAGTTAAATACAGCTTTTCATATGCTGCTTTATGTGGGTTTGAATTTTTCTGTTTCTTTTGTTTTTCCTGTGAGCAGTGAGCTCAAGGCAACTGGTCTGTGGTCTGTGACTAGGTCTCGTAGCCTCTGCCACAGGATAAAGAATGATAGTCATGTGGTCCAGGAAGCAAAACTCTGAAAGGCTCTTGTGTGTTTACCAAGTTCGTTTTTCCAAGCAGCTATTGCAGCTCAAAGGTTCTAGGTGGCAAGAACAAAGGTTTGAACAAAAATACAGAAGGTCCTTATTGCCAAGATGAGCAGAAGGCAGAGAAGTTTAATATGACCAATTTCCCGTACAGAAAAGGGCTTCATTACTGGTGTGTGTGACTAAGTTCAGTTGCTAAATAGTGACATCAATATAATTTCTACAGTGGATAGATATGCAATAATCGATTGTTTTTCTCCCAGCTTCTTTCTTCAATTCTAACAAATTGTCTACTCATGGATTAAAGAGTAAGACTGGTTTGGCATTTTTTCCTTTGAGGTGAGTGAAACAAGGCAGCTGCTTGTCAATATAAGCCTAATTTGACCTAATTTTCTCCAGTTGGGTGAAATAGTGGAGTAAGAGCTGGAGTCACTGATATACTCTGCATTAGTAGTACAACCACTGAAAACACATCATGCTTAGCAGGTTGGAAAGCACTTAATAAGGAGAAGGCACTTGTACTTAGAAATGAGAGAGTGAAATTGTGTAGAAAATTCTGTCAACTAATGGTCTGAAAAATCTTTTGCAAAGGCTATTTTCTACCCTTACTTCTAATACATCTTATACATTAATAGCCTGAACAACTGGAGAATCACACACATTAATGTCACAGTTCACTTGGGACAATTTGTTTTGCAAGATAATGAACTGTGTCAGCAAAAGTTTAACACTTGCTCTAGGTGGGGCTGACAGTTCAGCTTTCTGGTAGCTTTGCCAGCATTTCCCAGTAAAATGCCCATGGTCTCTGACTAAACCTCTGTGAGATTTGGTAACCTGGGAGGAGGTTATGCCATCACTTTCTTCAAGTATTTTTTTATTTTGTTTAAGGTGTTCTGAGGAGTAGTTTGGAATGAAATACTGCAAAATATTGCCAATTTCTTCTTTTGAAGATCTCTAGTCCTCTCACGCCTTGGCAGCAGAGGTGTCTTTGCGTGAGAAGGTACCTTCACCTCATTAAGGTCATTCAGCCCTGGTGGAGGTTTGTGTACCCTGGAGGTTTTCAGCCAGTGTCAGGAGTGACATCAAGTCTGGTGGGTTTTTTGCAGTCTGTAGTGCAGCTCATGCTGGCAGAGGATGCTGTACCCCTGGTTGTGAGGGAGGCCTCAGTGGTGCAGTTGGGAGCAGAGATCCTTGGGAGTGTTCAGGAGCAGGGGAGGTTTCTGACCCTGATGTTACCCTGCCTCGTCAGAAGAGGAAACAGAATAAAGGTATAAATAGTTAGTCTGAGATTTTAGGGGACATATCTGTGAGAGTGGCAGGGATGGAGGTACAAACAGGCTGGTTGGGTGAGGGGATAGATCTAGTGTCAGGGAAGACAGGGTACAGGATCAGTAGGAAAGACAAGAAGAGACAAAAAAGAGTAAAGATGGACATAGCAACAAGGAGAATAGGAGATGATGTGATTGGAGCTGTTGTGGAGGGTGACTGAGGGGGAGAGGTGGGAGGAGGGAAGAGAAGAAAGAGGAACAGGCTGGTGGGTGTTGGGTCTGTGGGTAAGCAGAAACCAGCCACCTAGAGCACTTGCTCCTTGCAGAGCCCATGAGGATGCTCAAGGCAGCAGGTACCTGCCAGACAGCACGTGGTGTCTTTCATTCAGATCAGCTCAGGACAGTGGAAAAGGCCAGGTACATTTGCAGTGTGTGTGGCAGGAGGATGGGCTGGCTCTAAAGCAGCAGCGTGTGCAGCAGGCCATGAAGCTCTGATAAAATTGCAGTTTTTCAGCAGCTTTCAGCCCAGGATGGTAGTTGTACTGATTTTGTTTCTGAGCGTTTTGTTTAACTATTACTAAATAAAGTAAAAAGTGCCTGTGGTTATTAAAATCTCCGTTTGCCTGTGCTAATTTACCTCCTCTTGTATGTGCCTCCTGAGGCATGAGGCATTCAGTTGCATCATTACAGGCTGCTGCTTTGACCTCTGTTACAGTGCCCAGAGCTCTGGCACTGGGATGGCACCTGGCTCAGTGGTGAATGTGGCTGGGCTACAGACAGCCAGGCCTTCCCACTGTGGGAAGCTGGAGACTAAATAAAGCAAATGGCAGGAATAGAAATACTGGTTTCATGATATATTGGATTTTGTCCCTGCCTGTGACAACCTCTGTTTGGCAGCCTCCCACCTGCAGAGCACTCAATATTGCACCACTTTAAACATTTTCATGTGTAAAATAATGCCTTAGTTACCGTGCCAAAGTGGTTGAGTAAAGCAGGCTGCAGGATGATGATTTGTGAGTTGTCACCACCATTTTCAGCACCAGGTGCTAAATGGGTCTTTAACCTTCATTGAGGGGCTGGGCACTTGCATTAGGCTTCGCTTGGTTTGCAGCGATGCAGGATGAGCTGTTCCCACTGGGGACTGACCAGTACTGTGGAGCATGATCCCTGACTGATGAGGAATGTATTGCTTTACAAGTGTAGGTAATAGCTCCTAAATTCCAGGCTGTCACGGGATCTGCAGTAAACTGACCCTATGGAGAAAATGTACAGGTAATGTCCAGCTATCCTGAGAAGAATTATCACCCTCTTCATCAAGGGCACATGTATAGGGAAGTTATAAAAGCTTAATAAACAAATAAGTAGTTTATTGATTATTAACTCAAGTGCAGATTGCTTTTACCTGTTTGAAGGGCCATCTGTGCCACACTTGGGAGAGATTGGGCTGCAACAACCCCATCTTGAGTGTTTTCTTGCTCTCTTTCATTTTTAGGATCGGTTGGGGGTTCTGGGAGTGGAAAGTCGTCTCTAACTGTGTCTGGTTCAGAGGTCTAGATTTGTTTACCCTAAGGAAGAGGTCATACGAGTCCAGTACAAACACAACGGCTTTGTTCTGCGAGATGCTTCTCTTCTATGCTTCCTTTCATACCATGCTGTCCCATGGCATTTCACAACAACAGTGGGGCACAGCAGAGCTGAAAAAGTTATCTGTCCTTTGATTTCTAGCACCCAAGATTTGGAGCTCCAGTTCTAATTCTTACAAATTAGAGTTTAACTGTGTGTCAAGGCAGCACTTTGGGAACAGAGCTGGGAAGGACAGCCTGAAGGCAAGAGTCTAAGCTGAAGGCATGCTAAGGTGTGAGGTTGCTGCTGGGGCTGTGTCATGATCCAGTTTTAAAGTTATTAGAAATGCCTCTGCCCGAGTTAAGGTGCAAACAAGACCATATGCCAAGGTCAGTAGTATTTTTATTTAATATTAAATTAAATTAAATAAAGGGTTTATTTAATAGTGAATATGAGAGAGAGAGGAAAAGAGAAAAGGGAAGTAGAAAGTAGAAAAGTAGAAAAGAGGTGGGGATCAGAAAGAGAGACAGAATAAAGAAAATAGCACCATTCCATGGATCCCAATGATGTGCCATTGATCCCTCCAGCTGGTTGTCTTGTGGTGAAGGTCTCCCAGAAAACACAGAATCCAATGGATTCATATATATTCAGGCCAAGTGGGAATGCCCTGGCACATCCCCCACAGCAGGGACCAGGCTCTTGCAGCAGACTCTGGATCTGTTGGATCATTTGGCATCACATGCAGTCCTGTGGTGCAAAGCCTCAGGAATGGGTCTGGGGAGTGCTTTGGGGGGTCTCTGATGGATTATGACACCCCCTCATCTGCCTCTCCCTTGAATGTCCCATGGATGTGGCCTGTAGAGTTGGGGGTTTTACAGCTGGACAGGTTTGTATAAGGCAGGAGGGGTGTTCAGTGCCTCTGACCAGAGCTTACACCACACACCCAAAACGTCCTTCTCCCTGCCTCCTTTCAGGGGGAGGCTGTATAAACCTGGCTTCTGTGGGCTGTGGTCTCCCCCACCCCAAACCCAGCCAGAGATGATTCTCAGTGCAGCTGCTGGGTTTGGCTTTCTTGTGGATGCATTCCTTCCATCAGCCTTGTTTGCTTCTCCCTAGACCTGAGATGATTGATCAATAGTGTCCAAAGTTCCAGTCAGGCATCTTCAAGGAGGCTTCTGTGGTTGTAACATCTTTATACAATTTTTGCTATAGTGGGCAAAGCTCCTTCATAACCATGTTAAAGGCATGAACCATTGCAGTCCCTGACAAGCTGTGTGCCTGTCTGCCCAGGACTGACCAGCCCTGCAGCTGGGGAGCAGCAGGGTGTTAGTCTGCATCGCTTTGTAGCCTCCTTCCCTGGGACATCCATCATCTCTCAGTCAGTTCTTTCAGAACTTGTGTTTGTTCTGAAGATGTCTGTTTTATTTCTTTACTTAAGAGCTTGTGCTGTATTTCTGCTAAGCTCTGTCATGGGACTGACTTTGCTTTTGATTGCCTGCAATGTACAGTGAAGTTCCATTTCGCACTTCTTGGATTGTGTCTGCAGAAATGAATTTAAACTATTCTTGTTTCTACTTCTTTGGTCTCCTTTGCTTCTCATGCTCTGAAAGCAGCCAGAATGTATTTTTGCTTATATCCATGGTCTCTGGGTTAGATGGAAATGTAAACTCATGGAGGCAAGAAACCCCTCTCGGAAACAAGTGCAGGGCCCTTTGGAGTACGGCTGTTTCTGCTCCATTTGGTGCAAGTCATCAGTAAAAACTTAGATTAAAAACTTACATCATGTAAGCATTTAAAACCAAACTGCATGTTATATCAACCCACTCTCAATTGGTGAGGCATGCTGAACATCTTGATGCTGCTTTTCTGCTTGCTCTTTTTTTTTTAATAATTAGCACCTCACCTTCCTCTGCAGGGTTTTCTTTTCCCCATCTGGTATGTCCTGCAGGGTGGGCAGGTAGAAGCCAAGCCACAGCAGAGCTTCTGGCTCAAGAATTGGCCCTTCCAGCCTTCCTTTGGGCTGTGCCTTGTTCTGCTTGAGGGTCTCAAGAAGCTGCAGAAGTGACTGTGGGGTTGAAGCCCCGCTGTCACTGTCAGGGAGGGAAGTGGTGGCTCTGACAGAACAGAAGAGTGAGTGCTGCCTGCTCCCAGCTGAGCAGTGGTTGGTTCACTGGGCCAGCACTGGCCAGCCTACTCCACTAGGACCCCTGTCCTGCAGGGCATTTGCACCTTTTAAGTGGTTATTGCTTTGGCAGAGTTTAGATGAGCCCTGATTGCCCATTTTTGTTCATACAGACCCATCTGAAAAACCTTTTAACTGGTGTTATTTTCCATTATAGAATGGTTTAGGTTGGAAGGAAAAGATCATGCTGTTCCTCTGTTTCTCCCTTTTTCTAAGCATTTGCATTTCTGTTGATGAGGATTTGCAGTAATGCAGATACTTCTTGATGCATTCCAGGATAGAGTAAACACTGTGGGAGAAGTTCTTTGCTTATAAATAATCATTTATTCCCCCTAATTTGAATGGAAAGCAGTATTTTACTTATCTTTGTAAACTGTCATCTTAATTCTGTGTTTGTTACCAGTGTAAACTCTTGTCTCTGGAGCATTCTGGGCAATTTGCAAGCAGAAGTTAATACATACTGTGCTCAGCACAAGTAGTCAGGGCCACTAGGCTGGCAAAATGTCAGTTCTCCTTACCTAGCCTAGGCAGATTTCGGCATACCTGGGGTTGCAGGTGATGTTAGTGCAATCTGAGGGATGCTTCTGGCAGTTTGCATCAGGGATTGTGCAATACATGTAACCAACAGGCTACTAAAGAGGCTACAGGCTCTCTATTGCTGGGTGATTTCAGATAATGCATTAAATACAATTGAGAATGATAGAGCTAACTACCACACACTGGCTGTATTTCACTTGAAGACCTTTCAGCTCTGGGTTTTTTTCGGTCTGCAAGGTGTATATTACAGATGTACACAGCTCTCATCACCAGACAGGGACAGCAGTGCACTGTGTGAGTGTAGGAAGGAGGTGGTTATGCCCTGCAGATTCTGTTGTAAAAGCTAGACAGGAATTAGGAGCAGGGCATAATCTTTTAGATGGAGAACTGGGATCCAGTGAGATGCTTTGCAAGATGATCTGTGGCAGACACTGGTCCCAGCCCCCAAAGCTGGTATTCTGTGCCCCAAATGGAGCTCCTCTTTGCTGAAGGTTGTTTAAAAATACATGCCAGTGAAACAGAGCATACAGGCCTCCTTGGCTGAGGGCCCATAGCTAATCACTAGAGATTCCACAGTGGAGTTTTTCAGAGTGTCTGTTTGATTAATGGTTCATGTTTTGCTGACCTGAGACTTTTTATTTTATTCTTAAATTTAATACATATTACTTACATGTGTTAAATATGCTTTAATTCCATCTTAAATCAGTGGAACAATCTTTACAGTGGAGTTGGCTTTTTTTTTTTGCGCAGCAGCAGCATGTTTGCAGAGGCTCGTGCTTGGACATGCAGCTGGTTAGTAGGATTCTTCACAATCCCATTGTATGCACTTCCCTGGAAGTCTCTTAAAAGTAAGAAACCAAAGAGCTCAGAAACACCATGGAGCTGAACCTCAGTGCATTATGCCTCAAGGCTATGAGGGATAACCCTGCTGCTCTCCCAGGAGAGAGATTTGGTATGGCAGGCTGTCGAAAAGGTATGTGCAGAGAGGCTGGGTGGGAATGGGAATGCATGTTTGGGTCCACTGAGATGACCTTGCCAAGTCCAGCTGGTTTCCCCTTGGCCAAAATTCGACTATGTCAGAGTGAAACCTGGTTTTTACAAGTTCACACAGTCTGTATGCTGCTCCCTTCCTTTTAAATTAAACATCCTTTTCTTTTCCCCGGGCAGGAAAACCCCCGGGCGCGCTCCCATTGTGGCTGCGCTGTCTGGGGACAGGCTGTGTGCTGCCACTCTGGCACCAGTGCTGCAGCAGCAACTGCAGTGGTGTTGGGTAAACAGTGCCCCTCCATCTGTTCAGCTGTGCATTCCTGAGGATGCCTTTCCCCCTGTTTTGCATACATGCACGAGGAAGCTGCTGCTGTCTAAGCACAGCCATGCCGAAGGGTTCATTCACCACCACTGCTGCCATATGAAGGGCCTTTATCCCAAGCATCTGAGGCTGGAGGCTCAGCAGGGAGGAGCTTTGAAATTAGCCAAGAGTCTTTCTCCTGAGCACGATAAACCTTTGTCTCAGTTAAATGTGTGTTTGCTATTTTTCAGTGCTACAAGTGATCAGTTATTGTAAAATCCCTAAGTGGTTTGTATTGAGGAGAAATCTGTGACAAATGCAAGTAAACCTACAGCTTTTGACACTTCTTTCTCTTAGTATTTTCCGTCTTGAATGACAAATGGCTGTATTCTTTGTGGTTAGCATAGACTACTTGCAGAAGTCTCATGCATTCATACCTTCACAGCTCAAAACTTCTTAAGTCAGCTTTTCCAGCAAATTTCCTCTTGCTGAGGTTAATGGTTGAAGATCATAATAATTAGGTGGCAGAAGTCCACAAAACAAGGCAGTATTCTCCATGTAACAATATATTGTACATTTGTTAAGTTTTTGTATATTATTCCTTCTCCCCTAACTGCACTACTTTAGTCCAGACCTAAGACTGTCATGCCAGCTAATTTGTTTTCATGTCTTTGCTTCCTCTTTGTCCTGTTTTCTTGGGTTTTTGCCCACGTTCACAGGAGCAGCCCTGCTAGGCTGTGCTTCCACATGGGGCTGCAATCACTGCCTTCAGTAGTGGGCTCTGCTGTGTGCTGCAATGGCTTTTAAAGCCAAGAAGTCTCTCTCTCCCTGAGCTGACAAAGTGCTCTCTAAGTAGCTGCATTTGTTTGTGTTCTTTCTTTCTCCACTCTCCCAGGGTTGTTTTTGTTCCTGTGTGTGACACCAGTGAAGTGCACAGCACGCTGCCTTCCCATCTATAGTCCAGGGTTGGTTTATTTATAGGTCGGGAGAGCACGAGTGGCATTTCCAGGTTTAGGGAGGTGGGAGAGAGAAACAACAGAAGGGAGCAGCTTGCTAGAAAAGAAGAGATTATTTGTCAGATTATGTCTCTTGTTCTTCCTGCAATCAGCTCATTTCTTTTAGAGGACCAGCATGAGAAAGGCAGAAGTGCTGGGAGTGCTGTGTTTGTCAGGAAAACTCTGTGCTGGGATCACAGAAGCACAGAGGGCCCTTGCCTAAGGTAGGGTGATGTGATACAGGAGCTTGTGGTGTGCCACTGAACTGATTTTATTTCTGCATTCACAGGCAGTGTGCCTGCTTTGGCTCTCTTTAGGTTCAGAGATAGGAAGTGTAGGAAAGGAAATACTTCCAGCTTCTGGAAATTTTCTTCTCTTTTTTATGTATCGCATAGACTGGAAGCAAAAGTCTTTGTTGCTCTGCCAGTATGGCTGTTAGAAGAAAAGATAAAAATATGCCAAAGAAGATTTTAAAGGAGCACCAACAGGCAATGATCTTATCAGTAGATTAAAAAAAACTTCAGTTTTTCCTCAGCATCTCTTATGTAGTGCTTCTCCCCTACCCCCTTATTTTTGTCATCTGAACTATCACTGTGAGATAGAGAAAAAACAGTATTGAGAAATTTAGTGTCTGCACAGAATCACAGCCTGTCCCTTTAAACTACAGAGAAGCCTTAGTGGAATTTCTATTCTGGGAATAGTTAATTCTGTTTGAGGTTGGGCAAGAGAGAAGTGCTCACAGGCTTAGCAGCAATATTTTTTTACTCCATTTGTTTTTTCTCTTAAGGATTTGCCTGCCTCATTTGATGGAAAGTGCATTTATTGATCAATCCTCCACTAAGGAGAAGATCTTGAAGAAAAAGGGGGCGAGAGAAAGAAAGAAAAACAACCAAACAAAAAGCACAAAAGACAGTATTTGTAGCTGTAGTGCTGTTATATAATAGCCATTATGTAATGTCTGTTGGTGCCAACTAAAAATATACTGGAAGATAACTTCCAATTCATTGAAGCATTTAACTAGCATTATCCCAGGGTTTCTGTTTCTGGATTCAGCTCCTTCTGCAGATGTTGCAAAGAGCTTACAAGTCCCCTAGGAAGCAGCACAGCAGCCCATTCTGTCTTTTATCCCTCTTCTTGTCCACTCTTGATTCTGTTCTTCTAACTGGATTTTTAGAAATGGTAAAGCTCTCTTCAAGTCACCTCTCTGCACACCCCACTGACCATGCCATTGGTCCATAGTGCCTCTCTCCAAATGCTTTGTTCAGCTAAGCTTTAAATGTCTATGGCAGACGCTGGCTTTCAGGAGAAGCTGAGCATAAAGCATAGCAGGGTTTAGATTTTGCAGCAAACATTGAAAATTTGACAGCTTTATAGGTAGTGTTTTACAGGAGGTTGTTCTCCTGTAGCTGAGCTGCAGCTAAAAGCACCTTGCCTTTTCCATCAAGCCTCCCCTTGAACTGCCAGCAGAACCTGCCATCATGCCCAAATGCTGAGTCCAGCTACAGTTGCAGAAATGGGCACCCAAGATACCACAGCTGGCCCTCCTGTGATGCAGACCATGGTTTGCCCTTCCTCTCTGAAGCACAATGTCAACGTGGCTGTGCAGAACCTGGAGATTTCCAGAGGCAGAGTGGGCAGGCCAGGCTGAGCAGTGCTGCACGATGGAAGTGCCTTGGCCAGGGCTTGAGGGCAGTGGCAGCCTGTTTGGGGAGGGAAGCAGACATCAGCTGTGATGCCCTACACAGGGTGGGTGTGACAGCTGTGGTCCCCTTGACACAAGGGAACATGACAGGCTTCTGAAAGTGACCCAAGGAGGAGCAGCAGGGAGGCGACCCAGGCATCAGCAGTGAGCTGCATCACTGATAGGGACCCAGCAAGGTTTCTTCATTTGGACAACAGAAGTCTAAATAGTGATGGCTGAGAAATCCATGAGCAAAAAACCTCGTTATATCCAGGATTTCAGCCTGCACAGAGCCTTACAGTATTGTAAATGACATGATGTATCATAGAATTGTGTGAGTGCTTTAATTAAAGCCTCGTGATAGTGCTGGGGGAGGGTAGTAGACGTGTTATCACCAGAGATGAAGCTGAGCTGTGGTTGAAGCAACTTCACACAAAGGGATTCAGAAAGTGGGGTTTAGACTCCCATCTTGTGCTGTAATTGATGTAAAGTGTTGCCATTTCTGTTCTTCATTATTGAGAAGTCATGGTACTGTTCTATACCTAAGCACTAAGACTGTGCAATGGCATAAATCTATATTCAGGTTTGTTACTAGAGTAGATGCATCCTGTTAAAGAACTATAAGCAAGGAGACTAATGGCTCCATTGCAGGCATAAAAGGTGAGGAGAGAACTGTCCAAGCCCTCCAGAATCACTGTTTCAATCCCCAAATGGGATCAGCAGGGGGTTTTGTTTTTCAGAAGAGCAAAGGTTTAGTATGTCTTCAATGCTTGCAGAGTATTTGTTTTGCATGAATTTATGCAAGAAACGTCTTGTGATTGCATCCACACAAGCATTATGTACATCAAGCAACACATTCTGTTCTTGAAGGTGCAGAAGAAGTCATTAGTACTATCATTGTTGTTGTTACTATTGCTTTATTACAGCAACAGAATGAAGCAGGAGTGCATGTAACTCCCAGGTAACTCAGTTTCTTCTGCAGAACAGAAGTGTTGACAAACGAATGGAGGGAACCAATGTGCATGCATTGGTTACGTGTCAGCTGCAATGACAAGAACTTGATGTTGTGTCAAGTTCTAATAAGCAGCAAATCCTTGTAAGCAGAACTAAGATTTTATCCAACAAGTAATTTTGTCTGCTTGCTTTTAACTGAAAGCCTGCTTTCAGCCACATGAATGTGCTTCACACCCTAGCTCCTGATCATGTGCAGGAAGCCTTTCTGCTGGAAGATGCCTGTGTAGGAAGGGCAGTGGCTACTGGGTTAAAGCAGTGGATCAGGACATAGAAATCATATCATATCTGATGAGATGTTTTAACCTGTGTTGATGTTTGTCTCTGGTAGTTGTTGAGCGATGTGGATGCTTACTCAAAACTACAGCAAATTAGGTGAGTGATAATTGTTTAGAGCTCTGGGATACAGATTAGGACTCTACAGACTCAGGCCAGCAAGATTTGCTTTCTGTGGAGTAAGATACAGTGTGCAGTGCTTATTCCTTTATTTGTATGAAGACAGGGAGAGAGTCTATACAAAAGCCTTTGCTGAGGTGTGTGTAAATAGAAACCACTCTCCATTTCCTTGTGTTTGGATCACAGGTGGCAGACACGTGGAGAAGAAACATGTAAAAGCTGTAGAAAAGAGAGGCAGTGGATTTACTTCTGCCTTGCAGGTCCAGCCAAGCACAGTTAGAGCAATAGACTCACTTTGGTGCACTTCCCTTGGTGACAGCAGCATATTAATTGAAGACATGACCATAAATCTTTCAGTGCCAGGAAAAAGCTGAAGGTCTGAAACATTGAAGAGGGAACAAGTTCCACTGTCCTGCACATGCTCCCCATGGGAAATGCACAGAGCAGCCAGCATGGAGCAGATGCTGGACCATTGGCTGTCCTTGGAAAGCTGGAAACCATTGCACTGGAGGTCCTCAGTCTGCTTTTAATGGGGCAGATCTGGGGAGTTTGCTCTGCTGCATCATGGTTTTATATGCTTATGGGCAAGATGTGTTGAGGAAAGCATTCATTACATTCTGAATAGGCACAAATAAACCAGGGAGTACTGCATCAGTGATATTGTTGTGTGGGATTGTTATCTAAAACACTGCTTCATCTGGAAGCTCTGACCAGCTCTTTGACTGGAAATCAGCTGGGTTTGTTATTGTGCCTATGTTTAAATTGTGCTTTCCTTTAAATGTCTTTAGTCTACATCTTGCATTAAAAATCCACGTAATTTTATGGCCAGAAGATGCCCTGGGTGTTCCTCCTGTACAACTGTTTCACCACCAAATATACCATAGCCATTAAATCACCCCCTGCAGTGACCTGCATATCTTTATGCATTTAAATGACTTTTGTAAATTAAGCTTTTAGGATTAGTCATCGTAGATTTGCAGCATCATTGGTGTGTTGCCAAGGACCCCAGTTTTGTCACCATGACTACTACGGCAGGGTTACTGAGAAACACAAACTGCAGGGAAGTTTGTTCATGTGCCAGAATGTGAGTGAGTGAGTGAGTGAGTGAGTGAGTGAGTGAGTGAGTGAGTGAGTGAGTGAGTGAGTGAGTGAGTGAGTGAGTGAGTGATGGTGTTTCACCCACTGTGGCCAGAGGAGCCCCTGGTTGTTTCTATCCAGCACAGCCTGGATGTGGGCCTCCAGAGGGGAGGAGATGCTGTTATCCATCCAGGGGAAGTCACCATCATACTTATTTCTTGTATTGTCACCTGTGTGTGTTCAGTAAATAATGTGCTTGGAGAAGACTGGGAGGTGTGTGCCTACTCTCAGAAATGCTCTTATCCTGTGGGGATAATCCCTTCCCAGGAAAGGCAATCCTCCACCATGGGGTGTGAAGCTGCAGGAGAGCTGATCCTGTGATGAAGTAATTGTAATGACAAAATCCCCTGGTACTGCCTAGTGAGATGAAGTGTCATGTTTGGGAGATTGTTTTTTAAAAAACCTGAGCACTGAAAAACAGAATGCCATGGTTTGTCTCCAGTGGGGAATATACAACCCAGCTCTTCTCTGCTATTGCTTCTTTAAATATACGCCTATCTTCTGTAAAGGGAAGCTCCTGGCCCTTGTGTTCATTTTCTTCAGACACTGGAGAATTAAGTATTTAGAAATACCACTGCTGGAAACTCATAAGTGCCATCAGTTCCAGTTTGGTGCTCTTCTATTGTTTGAAAACCCATCCCTGGAGCTCTCCTCCACCTTCTCCCACAGCTTCTTCTTGGATATCCGACATGTATATGTGAGTTTACATGGCAGATCTTAAATAGAATGTGCATTTGGTAGCATAACCTGGTGTATTTTTCCCTGTACTGTTGATATTAATGCCTCTTTCTCATGTAGTTGTCTCTTGTTCCTCAACATCACCTGATGTGTTTCATAATGGCTCAGGACCAAAGCTGTCCTCCTGGCTGAACCTCCTTCTTCTGGTACGTCTTGGACTCTCTACTGAACCCTTCAACAAAACAGTCCCAGAAATCATCAGTTCACTGGCACCTCATGGAAGAA
Organism: Dicaeum eximium; assembly: GCA_013396995.1. NCBI lineage: Eukaryota > Metazoa > Chordata > Aves > Passeriformes > Dicaeidae > Dicaeum > Dicaeum eximium. The sequence goes on from VWZP01010576.1 coordinate 699,062, forward strand.
GGGTCCAACTTTTGAAATGTCTTACATGGTCCTTGGAGGGAGAAGGAAATCCAGGGAATGGTTCTTAGCTCCCTATCAGCTCTGTAGGCATTTTGTCCTGTTCCAGGCAAGAGTGCTGATAAACAGGCTGCCAGCAGTGTGCTTACTGCCAGGCAGGAGCAAAGCCCTTCTCAGAGTGTTTTTCTTGATGCATGAATCTGCCTTTTCCAACTCAGCCCATCCTATCCCATCCCGCTCCCCATCTCCTCTCACAAGAGCTCCTCACAGCTCTTGTAGCATCTGTGTCAGGCTGGCTGCCCTGTCTGAACGGGGGATCCTCCCTGTGCTCTTCCACCAGCTCTGGGCCACCAGCTTGCCATCTTGGCATGAATGCCTGAGTGGGTTTTTGTTTTTGAAAGAGATTCTTTGAATTCAAAACATAGCAAATTCCCGGTGGAGGCAGCTGATGGATTATGTTCTGTGAGTGCTCTGTGCCTGGGACTTGGTCTTCTCTGATCCCTCCCTGACCTTCCAGCAACAGTGCCAAAAACCTCTGTTGTGGGTTACAGATCAAAAATGCATAAATAGCATGAACCAATCTGCTGGGGTCAAAAAGGGGACAAATGCTTCTGATGCCAACTCACATGTGTGGCCTGAAGACAAACTGTCTGTCCCACAAGCCAGCTACTCCCTGAAAATGGGGCTGCTCAGGAGGAGAGAGCAGGGTGTGTGCCTGTGTGTTCTCTAGAGGAGCGTGTCCAGCGATGCACACAACTGCATTACATGTTTGCCTGCTAGGAGACCACCACAACCCAACTGCTTCTTCCATTTACAAGGTTTCCCACTTAAACCATTCTGGTTTCCTTCTCATATTTTGGTTTTATCTCTAATTTCCCACAAATAAGCTGCCAGGTTCTTGACCACTCCCGTTGCCCTGAACAAAACCACTTTCACAGGGTTATTTTCACCTATGCAGCAAAGTGCTCGTTCTGAGATCTGCATGGGTGTCGGGGTTTAGGAGTTCTCCTTTTGTTACCTTCTCTTAAGAGACTTTTCTCCCATTTTTTGTTGCCAAGAGACAATAACGACCTGAGGTCTTTCCCATCCTGGGTAGGTGGTTCTGAAGTGTCTTTTGAAGGTGGCTCGTTGTCCAAGGGTGGTCTCTATTCACCAGTGTCTATAGGATTTTAATATGCAAATATTTGCAGCCCCTTCTGGGAATTGAGGAAGTCGGGGAGCAGCGGCAGGATTCCCAATGGAATTAGGGAGGGACAAGGGACACAGGGGACCAAAATACAAAAGAATAAAACAAGGGAGAACCGAGAACCTCAACATGGGCATTTGAAACAATAAAGGTAAGTACATTAACTGGAACATGAACAGGTGTTTAACAAAAGTAGGTAGGTATACAAACACGTAGGACATGAACAAGAATGCAACAGAAACCTTCAATTTTATTCACAACACTTATCAACACCTACCTCACGAAAAAAGGACTTTCACCATCTGCTGGGGTGCCTCAGGGAAACCCCGGGATCCCCGAGCCCCTTCCCGCTCCCAGGGAGCCTCTCCCGGCCCTGCTGGGGAGCCGGGCTGCTGCTGCCCAGCGCCGCCGCTTTTTCTGCCACTACTCGGGGTTTTGCGGCACTGTAGCCCGCATCCCCTGCCTTCCGAGACAGCACGCGGTTACAGCTACAGCTGCCGAATTTCTGCTGCCTCTCGCTTGCTATCCTGGGCGAGCCCGACCTGCCGTTCCAGCCTGCTCCGAGGTTCGTGCCGCAGCCCATCTTCGCCATTCAGCCCGCCCGCCATTACCGCGGGCTGCCCAAGCTCGCGCCACAGCGCCCCCTGCAGCCGCGGGGGAATCACCGCACCCGCCCTGCCCAGCGGGGGCCCGCAGCGCCCCTGCCGGCCGTGCCCGGAACTGCAGGGAGGGCAGCGCCGCTCTCAGGCAGCGGGAGAGGCTGCGCTGGTGTGAACTGGGCTGAACTGGTGTGAACTGGGCTGAACTGGTGTGTGCTGGGCTGAACTGGTGTGTGCTGGTGTGAACTGGGCTGAACTGGTGTGAACTGGGCTGAACTGGTGTGTGCTGGGCTGAACTGGTGTGTGCTGGTGTGAACTGGGCTGTGCTGGTGTGAACTGGTGTGAACTGGGCTGAACTGGTGTGTGCTGGTCTCTGCTGGTCTGAGCTGGTCTGTGCTGGTCTGAACTGGTGTGTGCTGGTCTGAGCTGGTCTCTGCTGGTCTGCGCTGGTCTGAGCTGGTCTGTGCTGGTCTCTGCTGGCTCTGTGCTGCTGCTGCTGCTGCACATTGGGAAAGAACTGGGATTCCTTTCCTCATGGCTTTGCCTGAAAGCCCCTTAATTTCAAAGTTACAATAATTAAGAGGGAAGGGAGTCATGTTTTCCATTCCAAGGAAGGCTCCTGCTTCCCAGTGTCAGTCCCTTTCTATATTTGTATTTATCTTGGCTGTTCTGGAGAAACGGGGAAGATACATTTCCGCTTCAGAACCATCTTGACAAAGTGAATTTTGTGCCTGTTTCTTCCAAGACTGTTTGCACTGATCCCAGGGTGGAAATAAAGATGTAAAATCCTGAGCTGTCATAGCCCTGTTTAGGTGAACTGGCTGCCTCCAAAGTACGCTGCCTGGTGTTGAAAGCATCTCATTTTTAATTACTACTAATGCTGCTATTTTGATGGCACTTAGCACTGGATTACTCAAAAGCCTGGCTGTCTCAGGAGCACCAATGTTATCCATAGGCAATGCAGAGAGAGCTCAGGTTTTGCCAAGCCTCATCCAACTATGCAGAGGCAGGAAGAAACCCTTCTGTGTCCTGTTTGCTTCATTTTCCACTAACTCTTCTATCCTGGTTGGTTTTATCCGTGGTTTCTAGCCTGTGCTCTACCTCCACCTTTCTGTATCCTGACAAAGGAAGTGCTGTGATGAAATGTTAATGTTCAGATTCTAGCTGTGAGCATCACAGCACTCACATCCTGCTGTGGAATGTTCCTTGTCATAGGCTGCAGTGCTCGGTGGCTGGGGAAGGCTCCTTTCCCTTTCCCTTTCCCTTTCCCTGTCCCCGTCCCTGTCCCTGTCCCTGTCCCCTCCCTCCCCTCGCTGGCCTCTCTGCAGCCTTGTCCCAGCTCTGGCACTGGGCTGTGGGGAGCTGTGCTGGGCATTGCTCCTGCCTTCCCCACTCCCAGCACTGAATACCTGCTGTGCTCTGTCTCTCATGGTCCTTACCGGCTCCAGCTTTGTTTACTTGCATAATTCTCTCAGTGCCTTATCAGATGAGCTTGATTTTGAAGTATTAAGAGCATCAGTGCCTCAGTTTTACAGTCTCAGATTAGATGCAGACATCATAATAACAATAATAAAAAATTGACTAATAGAAAACTGTTTGTGTAGAGATGCTTTTCCTCCTGGATTAATAACAGAAGCATGGAGACCTGTTGGAAATGAGCAGGGTTTTCTCATGTAGTTGCTTTAATCCTAGCTAGGTCTCTAATATGTGACTGTTTTATGGGTTCATGTTCAGGAGCAGTGGAGAAAGCCCCCATGTCCCACAGCAAAGGCCACGTGTGCTTCCCCAGCACCTGAAGAGAAGGGGATTCCTGTTTGTCCCTGTGGCTGGGTAACAAGGCCCATCTGAGCAATGTCTCATTTCTCCTGGATGTTTGGAGATGGCATTTGTGTAAAGAAGAGCTGTGAAAAAGGTTATACTGGAACCAATCACCATCATCCCCCCTCCCTCCCTCCTTCTCTGAGAGCAGCAGTAAGGCATGCTGCATGTATGTGAGCACTCTGTCAGCACAGAGGAAAGAATGAGATGTTCCTGTTCTGAGCAGTGGCAGGAATAATCACACCAGTATCTTCATAACATCCCAAATGACAAAGGTATGTGTGCTGCTGAAGACCATGGTTGGAGACAGCCACCCAGTCCCTGTGGGGATGCTCTCTCCTCTGAAGGGAGCTGGTGCTGAGCCTGGTCCCAGACCTGGACCCAGCCCTAACCAAGCTGAAGGCTGCCTGAAGTGTTGAGTGGCCAGTTCACACCTTGTGCCCTCCCACCCCACATAGGGAGGATCTATCTACAGAGTACTTTTGCCTTGCTTGGAGTGCTAGGTACAGCAGATAATAGGCTTACAGTGTAACTAGGGAGATATCTTTACCTGTAGACAGAAAAAGTGTGCTCTGCTTTCCACCTTCAGGCCACCTACCCATTCCCAGGATGTAGTCTCAGCTCCCTCTGGCCCCCACTTGCCTGGCTGCAAAAGCATCCAACAGCCAGTGCTCACACTGTGCCTTGGGCTCAGGCAGCACCAGGCGTTGACTTTTCTAGCCAGAAACATTTATTGTTATTCCTACTTGCTCTCACCCTTCCCTCACCATCTCCCTTTAAATTCCCACCCCTTGGCTTGCTGAATAATTTCAAGGTGCTAATTGCCCCGCACTGCAGCTGATCCATTGATCTGGAACACAAACAGTCTCAAGGTAATTTTCCATCTGAGCCAGTCTGGGGCTTGCGCAAGTGCTGATGTTTGTTTCCTTGCTTTTTAATTTCCTGCAAAGAAAAGCTTTTGTGTTGCTGTCCGTGTAAGATGCCTGTGCCTCTGCCCGAGCCAGTGGCTGCTCTGTGAGGCCACGTGGGGCTGAAGCAAACCGACACTCACAGGACCCGATTCTGTGTCATTCAAGTCTGTGGGTGGAAATTGATAATCCTGCTCAGTCATTTTGTGTCCCTCTATCCAAACTGTCAGCCTAGTCCCTGAGGTATCAAGTGGCTTCTTTGCCTGTCTTTAGTCCTGCATTTGGGACAGACTGGGAGCAACTCAGTTTGTCCAGTTATAAAAATACTTGTTTGGCTAGACAAATACTTGGAGGCAGAGGTTGCTGGAGTTGCATATCTCTGAGGATTCAGACATCCCTGTCTGTAAGAGCTGACCACAAAATCCAGCACTGGGTCACTACTGGCCACTGGGAAGTGCATCCTGCACAGCAGAGAGTTAATTTTCCTGGCTATTGCTTCCAGCAGCCTCAGCAGAAGCTGTGCCTTTGCAGGGTTTGATCTGAGGGGCGGGGGTGTGGGATGATGTAATGTTGCCAACTCCCTGCACTGGTGGGAGGAGGTGAGGTAAAAAAAAACTCATCTGCATTCATTTCTCTCTCCAGCTTGGATGCACTGGTTTGGTTTACCTGGAAGACTTGTTTTCGTATTTTTAAATAAAATCAGCGGTTGTTTTTCTTGGCTGGGGTGGCAGCACTGGTGGAGAGCAGGATAGGGCTGAAGGGAGCACCCCTCCAGTGCTGGCAAGGCTGCACCCTGCAGGAACCCCTCCAGAGCAGGGGCAGGATGAGCTTTGCAATGCCATTTCTGGAGGCAGTCTTGCCTGCAGGTGGTGTGTGCATGGAAGTAGAAACGAGTGGCAGTTGTCTACCCCTGAATCATAAGGAGATTTTGAAAAATGTAACACCTATCTCCCTCCAGAAAAGCAGCCCCTTCACAGACTCAGATCTGAGTTGCCCATGCCTCAGACCCTTTAGGAGTAAATGCTGCAGGCTGAGTCGGAAGGGGAGGACAGCTCTAAGGTGGCAGGTAACCAGGCACAGGGATGGGAGGGGACAGGAGGCATTGGCATTATTTGCAGTCCTTGCCTCTTTCCAGGCTGGCTGGTAGATCCTGTCCCTCTGGCAGAGCTGTTGCTTTGGCAGGAGGGGAAGGTTCACTCCTGCTGGCATCTCTCACACCGTGCCTTTGAAGGGGTGCTGGCTGGAGTGACTCAGGCACTGCTCTGAGCACTCCATCTAGAGAAAAGGAGGATCTGCCTGAGTGAGTGAGTGCAGCCCTTACAGCTGGCTGCTTGGCTTTTCAGAAATGGCAGATTGATGACACCTCAGGAGGAATTTGGCACCTCCCAGCCAAGGAAAGATTTTCCCAGTTCAAACACTACTGAATATCCCCTCTGTCTATCCACAAATTCAGAGAGAGTAGGAAAAGGGGAATAGAAAAACATCTCACAAATTGGAAATGGAGGGAATCCTTTTCCCAGCACCCCCACAGGTCACCTGTGTGCCTGGCAGTGTCAGGGGATGGGAACACATAAGAGCTCAGCTGGCAGATGGCAAGGGTCTTGGTTTTTTGTGATGATGGGGTCAGATGACAGAAGACAGCAGGTGAAATTCTTGTGGTGGTGGTGGGTTGGGTAGCCAGCACTCCCAGATTTCTCTCAGACTTGTCCACACACATGCAAATATGTCTGCACTGTCCTGAAAGTCCCTTTTAAACTAATGTAATTATTTGGGTGGTGCTATGGATCCATTCTGTAGTCTCAGAGCAAGATGGGAGCACTCGAAAAATGGACCTGGAATGGATGTCTGTCATTGGACACTATTGGAACTGCCTCTGCTCTGACCCAATGTGGTGAGTGAGTGTTGTGTATCCAGAACATCTCCATGAGGGAAGTCTTCTCCTCCACATCCTTTAACTGGAACAGGGGTAGCCAGGCATTTAGCAAAACATGGTGTTTTCATGTAAAGTTAATGACTGTTAAAAATGGCATTTTTTATTCATTTCCCTGCCTGAGGCCTGCCCATGGTTCTGGATGTGACCCAGGATGTACACAGGACTCTCACTGTGGCAGAGCACAGTACTGCAGCAGTATTTCCAGCCTTGTACCCACCCAGGACACAGCTTCACCTGACTTTTCTGCTTGCTGCAACCTTCATGTCAGTCCCAGGTGAAGGACCACAGGCAGTGCAGAAGGCTTCCACAAAGCCAAGAGAAAATTACAGTAGCAGCAAAATCCCTGCAAAACCTCATGGGTACACTCATTGGATACTAAATACTTGAGCCAGGGAAGGGAAAGGAATGGGCACATGAGTTCTTGTGGGTCTTCAGGGATTTGTACTGGATGCCTCTGGTGAAGCAGCTTCAGCTGCAGCAGGTCTGGTAGATGTGTAGAAGAACATGCCACTGCTTGGGCGTTAGGTTGGTGCAGGACAGGCAGAGACTCCAGTGGTGTTCTGGCCTCTGGCTGTAGCAGTGCAGCACTTGGTGGTTGTTGAGTTCAGCTCTTTGTGCACACAAGGATATGAATTCTTTACTTGAAGGTGGGGAAGCTGAGGTTTGGAGGAATATATACTGGTTTTAATAGAAATACAATGTGTTTCACGTGGCTGAATATCTCTCTCCTGCAAGGGAAACTTGCATTGCAAACACGTTCTTTTCCCCTTGGGAAATTCTGGCTTTTCTTTAATCCAACTGCTGATGAAGACCAAAGGTGTCACTTGTTTTGGGTTTAGGTTGGAGCCTAATGAAGAAAAAGCAAGTGTTTAGATTTCTGCAGCCATTGCTGGTTTTTCCACTTCAGAGGGATAGGAGAGGCATGGACACCCTTCACCTCACTGTCACAGGCACTGCTGGGGATGGCTCTGAGGTGCAGCCCTGCTGCAGACACAGGAGACTTTGGGAGAACAGCATGAAATGGAAACACCAGCACACAAGCAAAGCAGAGCTGCTTCCTTTAAGTACACAAGGGTGGCTGGCCAGATCACACCTCCTGAGCTTTATTTTGGTGCTGTTACTGTTACACCCAGGAGCTGCAATGCTCTGTGATGCCAATATTTCACATACTTATTTAGTGCAAGAGAGAAGGACTCTGGCAACCAAGTATTTAATGAGAAAGGATGTGATATGCTCAAGATCACCTCACAAGCTAGTGACAGAGTAAGACAGGTAAGTCATAACCTGTGGGGCCAGACCACTGTGATGGACTCTCAGCATCCATTTGCAGCCATTGTCACTGCCCCAACATTCCTGCACGTGGAGTGTTTCTGTCTGGCAAGGACAAGGCACCTGTGAAGCAGCCTGCAGCACTACTTAAACATTAAGCCAGAATCCAGCTGGGCAAGGAATATAAAAAAGTGTGGGAGGAAGAGAAGAAAGCTGCACAGAAATGATGCATTTATGAACGTAGCACGTTTCTTGCCTCTGCTTCTTGCAGTCAGCAAGAGCAGCAGAGAGTATTAATCTGGTTATTGCTTTCACAACAGCAAAAAGGCTACAACAATAACATTCACTGTATTTTAGCTCTTCTCCAGAAGTGGGTTTTTCAGTTTGCTCTGCTTGCCTGTATTCAGGCAGCAGAGAGATCCTGAACAGCTTATATTAGGTAAAAGTCAGTGGTTTGTCCAGTCCCAGTAGTGTGCCAGGCATATTGGATTGCTGGAACTTGCCCAAATTTGTGTCTGCACCCTTAACTGAGAAACAGGGATGGGGATGAGCAGGGAACTCCAGAGGTGTAAATAGATCAGTCAGCCACATGGCGTCATCTCTGCTCTGTACAAATATAGCTGAGGACATGCTGAGCAGAAAATACAATTTTAATCAGCACATGCTCCTTTGCCAGCTCTGCAACTAGCATAAATACACTCCCACTTCTGCTGCTTTTAGCAGACTAGCTGCTAAACTTTCTAGGACAGTGCCACAGCTCAGATCTGCCTCATCTTATTCCTCAAAATCTATGAAGGCTGTGTGTCTATGCCAGCAGAGGTGAGGATTCTTTAGCATTTACTGAGAAAGTGGTGCCTGTGTTCCCAGATAGGTAAAGAGAAGCAGCTCCACACTGTCCTCCTCCATCATCCAGGGCATAGATGTTGTGCCTGGGATGTCCTTGTAACTGTACCATTAGTGGTAAAAATACAGACTTCTCCATCTTTGCACGTGACACCTGCAGTGCTGTCCTGTCAGACTTGCCTATCTCATGCAGATTTGTGGGCAGATGTGTAACAGTGGAGAAGCTTTACAGCAGTGTTGTCTCTCTTCCCTAAACTTTTTTATAAAGGCCTTGCTCGGGAACTGCTGGATCATAGTGGCTGCAGAAATAGTTGTGATCTGGGGGATAGTGGATGGGACAGTCTAGGAAAAGTAGGTACTTACATAAAAAGTTTCCATCTGTTTCAGAACATTCACTTGCCCCTGCAGTTGTTTATATGGACAGTGAAGGTGGCTGAGCTGATACAGTGTCTGCTGTAGCTCCTGAGGTGGCTGTAAATACCCAGTATGAAATCCCTTGGTCTGTCTAGTCAGGAGTAACTTCTCTCTTTGACAACAGGGCTTGAAAAAATGCCCTGGGTGACCTCAGTGCTCTTTGAAGCAGATTTTTGAATCTACTAGTTTTTATAAAATAAAGGTGGGATGAATGTGTTTATCATTTCTCTCCAGTAATGGGCTTAGAGTACTCCCTTGTGTGTGACCAGTAACAGTGGTTTCTATTAAATGGACATAGGACCCAGAGTCACATGTGTAATTCCCTGTGTATGTAATTTGTCCTATTCACATGAGTAGTTGAAAATTCAAACTGGTTATTGTACTGGGTAGAGCTTGTATTGAATTGTCAGGACAAGATGAGAAAATTGCACTGTGTATGTTCACTCATTCTAGTGTAATCCATAAATAGCCTTTAGAGTTAATTACTCCATAAATTGAAAGAAAATCTGTAGCAGCAGACAAGGACTAGTACAAGGTGTCATGCAAGAAGTGAGGGAAGATGCACTGCTTGAAATTGCTTTGGGAGCACTCCTAGGAGGCGTGGGTTTGGGGAGAGCTGGTCTTTGCTGGAGACAGCTGCTCAGAGCTCACAGAGTAGGGCTTTGACAGGCTCAGGTGCTTGCTTTTCCCTAGATTGCATTCTTGATTGTTTAATTTTGTTTTCATTTTCTTTCTTTTCCTCTGTCTGTTTGTCTTCTATGGTCTTGATAGTGGAAATTAAGAGACCTTTGCTTTTCAAACCTACCTGATTATCCCTGGAATAGCTTCCTCCCTCAGAGACAAAGCCAAGATGCTCAGAAAGGTCAGAATAAACTTCCCGGTCCCTCCCATTCTAACCTGGTTTTAGACATTCAGATCTTTGTGCTGGAATTTTCCATGCTGCTTTGCGTTGGCTGTGAAATGCTTCAGTTGTGAGATGTATATAAACCTCTGCTGAACAGGTCAGCTGATTCTTGAGAGCAAGGTTTAGAAGAAACAGGCGGTTTGTACCCACTTTAGGGGTAGGAAACTGAGGCACAGAAACACTGAGGCCAGATATATAAAACGTCAAGCTGTTACTTCCTCACTGCAGAGTGTGTGAGTTTATGAACTCAACAATGTTCTTTTGACAGTTGTGTGAGTGGGATAAAAGCTAAATAGGAAAATGAGATGACAGGTTTCACAGCTTCCCTGTTGAGGGTATTTGGAATAAAAAAACCCTCTCAGTTTTGCATGCTCTGTTAGGAGAAGGTGTCAGAAACACAGAAGCATACAGTTAGAGGTGGCAAGGTTCCCTGCCTGTGGATGCAGTCCTGCAGAGATGCCCAGGCAGATTCTCAGATGCATCAAGAGAAAATCTGAGATGTACAAAGAGCAATAAAAGACACAGAAATTAAAGTTTGAGTCTACTAATTTTTATAAAATAAAGAATGTGTTTGTCTTTCCCTCCAGCAAAGGGCTTAGAGGATTCCCTTGTCTTGTTTCCCTTGTTGCTGTGATCCTGGAGAAACCTGCTGTCACATTTGCTGGTAGCACTTGTTATCTAATGAGCATGTGGAGCTTTTAAAAGCCCTGCCATGCACTGGATGTCTTTAAGAAGCCCTGCCATGCACTGGATGTCTGGCTGTTGGCTCATGTGTGTGAGCCCAAGTGCACTGCAGGCAGAGGCACTTCACTCCTCACCCTCAAGTGATGTTTGCAGGGCCAACTTCTGTCCCTGCCTCTGGCACGGCCTCTCTGGGTGCCCAGAGGAATGGTGGATGCCCCATCCCTGGACACATTCAGGGCTTGGTTGGATGGGGCTCAGAGCAAACTGCTCTGGTTGAAGACATCTCTACCCATTGCAAGAAGGTTGCACTTCATGGCTTGTAAAAGTCCCTTCCCACCCAAACCCTTCTCTGATTCTCTGATCACCTCCAGTATTGTCCTCTGAGGAAGGTGACAGCTGACCAAACCATTAGCATAAATGGAAAAAAATAGCAAAAGCTGCTTGGTCATGGGTGTGCTAACTTCTCCCCAGGATGATCTCAAGCTTGTTGGCATGTGAGATGATTTCAGCTGGATTGGAGCTGTGGGATTTTCTTCCTCCTCCTGTGCCCATAAGCAATAACTTTTTGGACCTAACAGTTATGTTCCCCAGCTGAAAGCGAAGTGACGAGCTTCCATCTTGCTTGGCTCTTGTGCTTAGATTCTAAGTCCCTTGGTGTGGGAGTGCTCTGTGGCACTCAGATCAAACTCACACCAGGTACTTTCTACCTGGCAGCCTCTCTCTGCTGCAAACTGCCCACAGGATCTTGCTTACAATTTATGTGGCAGCAAAAATCTTTGCTCACAGTTATTAAGTGTAAAGCTAGCAGCTTGTGTTTTGAGGCCAAAAGAGAGGCTATTTGCATCCTCTGAAAAGTCATGATTTGCAGTGTAACATCCCCAGGATGTTTATGCTGCCCTGGTGGGCTCCTGTGGAGGAAGCACAGTGCTGGATCACTGGCTTGTCCATGCAGCAGAACAAAGCATTCTGCAGGAAGTACTTCCAGAGTAGTAAGGACCAGAACACACAAAGCTAGCCATTGGACCAGCTTTAGAGCTCTTTCTGGATTTTAGCACACTATGAAAACTGATAGATAAATAAATATCTTTATACTGCTTTAAACCCTTTCAAACAGCTTTCTGGAAATGAGAAACAGAGTACTCGATTTCACAACATTAAAGGAATATTCATTTTACCTGATTTCTCAAAAGAAACGAGACTCAGGTGTTGTCTTCCACCAACTCCCCCCTCAGCATTTTGAGCTCGTATGGCCATTTTCACTGAAAGAATAAAAGTTTCCTGAAATGTTTTCTGAGCAGAGATATCCAGGTCAAACGGGTGTTTTATGCAGATATCAGGGGAAGCACACCAGTTGGGTGTGGCTGTGGGCCCTGGGCATCCCAGCTCCCTGCTGATGGTTGGGGCATGGCATGGCATGTCCTGCCTGGCATGTCCTGCCTGGCATGTCCTGCATGGCATGTGCTGCATGGCATGTCCTGCCTGGCGTGTCCTGCCTGGCATGTCCTGCCTGGTATGTCCTACATGGCATGTCCTGCCTGGCATGTCCTGCCTGGCATGTCCTACATGGCATGTCCTGCATGGCATGTGCTGCATGGCATGTCCTGCATGGCATGTCCTGCCTGGCATGTCCTGCCTGGCATGTCCTACATGGCATGTCCTGCCTGGCATGTGCTGCATGGCATGTCCTACATGGCATGTCCTACATGGCATGTCCTGCCTGGCATGTCCTGCCTGGCATGTCCTGCATGGCATGTCCTGCCTGGCATGTGCTGCATGGCATGTCCTGCCTGGCATGTCCTGCCTGGCATGTCCTGCCTGGCAGCACCCACCTGCTCCCCCCCTCGTTCTCTCCAGCCCCTCCAGCGTGGTGCTGCTGACAGAGAAGTCAGAAAGATGCCTAGGCTTTGCATCAGGCTTTACAGCCTCAGATAACCCCTCATTTTAAATGGGATTTTAAAACTGCAGAGCAATGTGGGGAGTTGGAAGAGAACCCTTTAATAAACATAAAGATCCTATTGAATATATGTGTACATGTGAACTGTGTTGCCACTTGGCAGCATTGGGCAACAGCTCTCCCAATTTAGCATGACTTTTGCAGTTGGCAGCACTTATATTTTTAATGACTTAAGACTGGGGTCCTCTTGTTGCAGGAGCCTTTTTCTCTATCTTTTTAATGCAAGCCAGACTCTCCCTGCCATTTTTGCAGAGGGAAACTATAAAAGGTGAAATAAGTACAGTGCAAGGTTTCTAAAGCCAGAACACTGGTCAGAAAGTCCACAATATTTTTAAATTTCATTACTATTTAATATTTGGAGTTAACTGTGGCTGCAAACATAAGTCTCAGTGATTAATCAAATGAGCAATTGCTTCATTCAGAGTACCAGAAGAAACCAAGGAGTAGCACATCACTCCGAGCACTCTGCTATAATGTAAAAGTTTGTGTACTTAGTGAAGATAAGTGCTTAGGAGATGATCCAACATACCACACCAAAGGAGGAAACCAGCTGAGGGTCTTCATTTCTCTCCAAGCACTACAATAAATCCATGATTTATCTACAGTTTCACTTGGAAGCTGAGAGGTGTCTGATTGCTGTAAAGTTGGAAGAGTCCACAGAAAACAATTCACTTCAAAGGAGTGTCTTTGTGGGGGGAAGGGAGTTAGCAGTGTGCAGTACAGGACTCACCCAGCTATTGATGTGGGCAGGTGAAATGCATTTCTGTTGTGGAACTGTGCATTTTCCAGTTATTTCCTCCTTAGCTATAACCTTTTCATGAGAAATGTGAACCCATTTAAACTAGCTACAGAAAAGGAAAAAAAGTTCTGGTGGTGTTGTCCTTTCTCAGAGCATTTTGCACATTTTCCAGTGTTCTTTTGGAGAGGTAGGGCTCTCTCCTGGCACTGTGCCTCCTGCTGTGCAGGGAGTTTGAAACTGAGGGGTCTTCAGGGTAGAAAATGTAGGCAGAAAGAATGTTGTTTTCTAATGTTGTGCAGACTGACCCTGTCAGCCTGCCTCTTCAGTCAGGGTTGTAAACTAGGAGATCTTCCTTCCCTGCTTTCTGTGACTTCTTTGGCTGCTTGCAAAGACCCATGAGCTGGAATCCCATCATCCCATCCCATCCCCGCATCCTCCCAAGGATATTTTAGGAGCAGCAGCTCACAGTATGTACAGCATTGCATAATGCTCTAGCGGCAGCAATTCAATCCTCTTTGGGATTCAGCCAATGTTTGTTGTCCTCCTTGGAAATGGTATTGATTATTGGATTGATACTCACCTCACATCCCAGGATGACGTGCTAGGGACGCTGCTCTTCTTCAGCTGCAGCTGCCAGATGCACCAGTGAGGCTCTGGACAGGCTCCATGGCTTGTAAATCTGTGCTGTGAATAAGCAGTTAGTCACATCCTAAATGTTAATGGACATGTTGGCTGGGCTTGGTGTGCACAGGGACTGGCATTAGTTGGATACCTGTGCCAACAGAGAGCAGCCCCACAGGCTTTTGGGGACCACCAGCACTTGGTACCCACTGTTGCATTGCCAGGGAAAATCACCCTGAACTACCACAGTGACCACATCTTGTTGAGGCTGGTGGTGTTCCATGCCAGAGACCATGGATGGAATGACAGCTTGAGCTTCCAGACTGTGGGAGTTGTCCTGTTGGGCAGCAAATGATGGTTATGGAGCCTGCAGGCAGCTGAACTGCTCCTGGTGCCTTCTGCTAGCAGCTCTGCAAAGCCTTACACAGCAAAACCAGGAAAATCTTAAGGTTTCATCCCAATGAACAGTCAAAACGAAAACCCTGATTATAATAAACAAAGCCCAAATCTTTGACCTTGTAGAGGTCTTTCTCAGCCAGAGTTGAGATGTCCCCCATGATCAGAAGTGGGAGTGACTGCACACTGATAAACCAGTTGCAAGAGGATCTTGAGAGCCCAGCAGAGAGATTTCCACCCAAGGGAGGGACAAGGGATGGGGCAATGCTGAAGCTGTGGGGGCCTGGAACTCTGTTCTCCTGTGGGGAAAGTGGTGGTGATGATGAGTTGTACTGGAATGTGGGCAATTCCTCATTTTGCTCTTTATTTATTACCTTATTCTGCCTGAGTCTACACTGATGTTACAACTGGTCTTTTCAGCTCTTTTTGGGCTTACAACATTCAACAGCTTCCTGGGCAAAGCACCATCCCACATGGCTTATTTAATTCTATTTAGATGAATTTGTTGAGCCTTCAGCCTAGGTTTGTTTTATTAAAATTTGGGCTGTACTTTTCTGTCTGGCTGCCTAGTGGAAACAGTGTCCAAAATTGGTATTTCAATCACTTCCTATATACTTTTCCAAGTTAATTGACTCACGAGAAGCAGGTAACTTAAGTAAATGCAATGGCCCTTGTCACACTTCATAGGGCCTGTTAAACACATAAACCCAGAAATTATTAACACTTCCAAGTAATTACAAGTGCACTGAGCAAATCAGCCTTCCTTCCCCCTGAGGAAGAGCTTGATGAGGTCTTCTTGGGCAGCTCATCCAGCACAGCTGCTGCTGGAGTGAAATGGGATAATGCCTCTGTCCACCACGAAATGCTGCATCTTCCATCACATCCCTGGCCCAAAATTGTATTTAAAGTGGTATTTAATGAATTGCAGTCCCTATCACCTGTACAAAGCAGGAATATTATCAATTCTGTTTATAGAGCAGGAAATGAGCAGTGATCTCACTGCCAGTAGTGAGTTATTAATGGACTTGGGCACACCTGGGATGTGCCCACTGCAGGTGGGATCAGTTGGTGAGAACAGGACCCTGAAACATGTAGCTCAGCAGCAGTTGTTTTGAGCTCCAGCTTCTCCATGCCAGGTGATGCAGAAAGCTTGGATTTGAAGGTGCTTTTCTGATGCAAAGGGCTGATGAGAAAATGGTATTTTTCTGCAATAATTTGCTTCAAGCAACTTGCACAGACCTCTCTGACATAACATGCTGTTGATTAATGCACAAACTTACCCCCTCTCCCTGGTGTCTAGTTTTCATTCCATGTAAGCTCTGATTATTAAAAAAGTAACCTTGGCTTATGAAGCTAAACATCCAAATGCAGAAGCAGAACCCTCAGTGTCCCCACTGTTTGCAGTGTGTATGCTCAGGGTTGTTTTCATGCTACACACAATTGAGGTTATTGAAGAGAGCAAAATATGTTTGTTATTCAGATCATTTTGGCTTTTCAGTGCTGTCAGTGTCTCAGGGAAGTGATGCCTGAGGATTCGGAGAGGGTGAGGTTAGGAATTCATTACACCGTGTCTGGGGCTGTACAGAAACAACTCCCAAAGGTCTCCTTGGAGGAGAAAGAAAGGATACTGCATGGAGGAGCCAGGAGTGTGTGGACATGGAGACATGCAAGCACTTGCCTAAAGTGCCAGAGTGCTGGGGTTTGTGCTTTCACACTCCTGGGCTGCATCTCAGCCCTGAGCTGTGTGTGGGCCTCCCCTGCTGGGTCCTTGCTGGCTGGATCTGATTCTGAGATCAAGTTCCTTACACCAAATAGATTTAGCTGGGATTATGCATTTGTTAGTCTGGATCTGAACTCTTTGTTTCTATCATTTGCCAAACAAAAATCAAAAATCCAGAGAATCCTAGAACAGTGTATGCCTTAATTCCAGAGTCTGCATCTATTTTTCTGGGCTGTTAATACATGAAGGATTTTTTAAAACAGTTAATTTGTATTAAATGGTTTAGCTGCAGATATTTAACTACTTAACCACAACAGATTAGAAGCAAGTGGAATGGGATTATTTTTAGTATTTTCCATTTCCAAAGTAATTTGCATTATCTTAGTATGTGTTTACTTTGTAATCCCTAGTAAATGTGTTACACCTTGCAGAAATGTGTGGCTCTTTAGAGATGGAGGCAGGAGCCCACAGATGCATGGGGTGCCTGCTCTGCATCTTCAAAGACTGGGGATAGTGCCCAGGCTGCTCTGTCAACCTCCATCATAGTCCAGGAGTACAAAATTTGGGTGTAGATTAGAGAGAGGAAATGGAAACAAAAGAGGCCAGAACAGCTTGAGTAAAATGTTTGGAGAAACTGTATGATAGAGATTTACATCCAAGACCACTGTGCTGCTTTGAAAGTAAAGCAGCAGGAGAATCCCTGTAGAATTACCTTGAGAGGGATTTCAGGTTGGAGTTACAATTTAATGGAAACATTGCAATAAATGCAGTGATACATGGAAGACTGGCACAAAGTCAGAGTTTCAGCCTGGCATGCTGGTGGTCAGGGTGCTGATGGCAGTCCTGTCTAATGATGGTTGCAGTCAAAAGCCGTGGTCCTGTGGAAGTTCTGGTGCTCCTCTGGATCCCTCCAGTGGTGGTAGTAGTGTTGAGATTATATATGCTCAGGTTCAGGCAGGAATGCTTAGTACCTCCCCCAGGGCAGGGAGTTTCACAATGAAATTATGTAATAGTGTGAGTCACAGGATATTTTGGGGAGTTCTTGATGGTGGAAGTTACAACTCCTATTCTGGTGGTGCCCATTATGGCCCTTTAGCAGAGATTAGCCCCTTCAGGGGGGGTGTGACTGTGCTGGTGCTTCCCCAAAGTGGAGTTATCACATTGAGTCATTGGTGTGAAGAAGAAACACTACCCTGCCTCCAAGAGTTTACCTCTTCCTTATCTAATTTGTAGCGTGGGGTCTCGAAGGTGCTTCCTGCAGCTCTTGCAAACCTGTAAGTAACAGTCAGGAATGATGCAGAGGGGAGTAGAAAGCACAGTTTGTTTAGACCCCCACTGGCACTCTCCTTTTGTAACCAGGACAGCCACCACGGGCTGTTTCTACTTGGGAAGGTTAACAGAGCTGGTCACTGGCATCCAAGTGAATTGCTGAGTTCCCAGCAGTTCCCTGTGCTGTCCTTGACAATCTGTGTGAATCCTGCCATAGCAGTCGAGGCAATCCTACAGGAAAGTGTCACAGCACGAGCCTGTGGAGCAGCAGGAAGCCCAGGAGGCTGGGATAAGGGGGCTCATCTCACTCCTTGCACTGAGGTCTGTGCTAAGCACATACTGGCACACAGTGGACCTGGCTCTCTCTGCCTCTAAAACAAACCTCTGTCCTCCCCTTCTGTCTCTGCAGAGCTTCCTTCCTCGGAGCACTTGAGCGTGGCCGATGCAACATGGCTTGCCCTCAACGTGGTGTCTGGTGGAGGTGGTTTCTCCAGCTCCCAGCCCATCGGAGTGACCAAAATTGCCAAGTCAGTCATAGCACCCCTAGCTGACCAAAACATCTCAGTGTTTATGCTCTCCACCTATCAGACGGACTTCATCCTGGTAAGAGGACGTGAGGGGACCAGGCTGAGTTGTTGCCACCAGATGAAAGTTCAGCTGGGCAATTCTGGGAACAAGTTGTCTGGGGATGGCAGAAGTACCAAAGTCTGCTTTCCCCAGAGCTCTGTTCTGTGTAGTTAGGCCCTCTGACATCTCAGGAGCTTTTGCCATGGGATGAAGCATTTGCTGTCATGGGTTGTCTGGTGTCTAATGAGAGCGCTGCACCCACAGAAGTCTCTCCTGAAATGGAGATACTGGTAGCACTTCCCACCCTCACTCAGACATTGGTTTTCTGAAAGTTAGAGGAACATAGTGTCTGCTCTCACGTTGGCTGGTGATGGCCAAGAGGCAGCAAAGCTGTTTTGGTTATAGACAGACTTTCTGTCTGACACACAGGTGTGTGTGCATGCACACAAGGTGTAGCCTTATTTCCTGAGGAAACAAGACTGAAGAACAGGCAGTGCTGAGTTGTTGAAGGAAAAGAAGTGAAGCATCTCCTGCTTAGAAATCTCCACATTCTTTTTACAGTTATAAAAGCACTCTGGTGCTTAATCCTACTGATACTCGCAGTGATATCACCAAGTGTGCTTCTCTTAAGATACACCTAAATGGTAACTATGCACTGGCTCAAGCAGGAGTTGTGTCCACTTTGCTGTGCACTAGAAGTTTGTACCCTCCTCTGCAGTGTTTTGTCATTTCTGGTGCATACCATCCCCAGATGATGCTGTTGTCACCTGCAGGTGCGTGAGCGAGACCTGCCCTTCGTGATGCACACGCTGGCTGCCGAGTTCACCATCCTCAGAGTAGTCAATGGGGAGACAGTGGCTGCCGATGACTTTGGGGTAACAAATGGATTTGTCAAACCAAAACTAGGTAAGGACCAGCACAGACTCAGCTTGCCAGGGATTTGGTCTCCCTGACACATGGGCTGGAAGTTCTGCCTCCTAGCTTCCTTCAACATTTGGGTGAATATTTATCCTGTTGTAAGATTAGAATCTTACAAGCCTATCTCAGTACAACCAAGGATTTGAGGAGGTTCTTAACTTTGTGAGCAGTGCTAGTAAGTTTGGCTGAATTTTGGCCTTTTAAGGTGAGTTTTTCTAGAGAAGACATGCCTTTGGTAGGATAGAAGGTTAAAGTATAGTTCATTACAGTTGCAAAAATAATGTTGTCTGTAGCCCATATTTCCAGGCTTCAACATTCCATAGGAAAATGGCTTCTGTAAAAGCTTGTTTAAGTACTGCAGTGATGCACAGAGGAGATTGTTTTTCAACTTTCACACTTCAGTGCCAGTGAGGATCAAGGCCACAATGAGCTCAGGGCTGTACAGAACCTTAGGATGTTTGCAGGCTAGAGGAACAAGTATGAAGCCAAAGGGCACAGTCAGGAAAAGGAGCAACTTATATACATACGTTTACCTACAGACATGTGTGTAATTTTTTGCCCATAACCAGACAAAGCAGGGATCAGTTATTATGAGGTGCCCCTCAGTTTCATCACTCAGGAGCTAACAATCACCTTGTTAAAGAAAATGAGTCTTAAAGAAAAAAAGCCTCAAGAAAGGGCACAGTGAAACACATACTGATACTGCACTGATACACAGTTGCTGTGTTGCTCTCTTGGTTGCATATCTAAATGCTGAGTTGGTCTGTTAGGTTGCATGCCTAAATGCTGGCTGCTTCTCAGCCACTGGCTGCAGTCTCTTAGACAAACTGCTGCATGGCAGCTGGTTTTTAATTTTTCAAGATATTATGGCAAAATAGGTCCCCAGAAATGAGAGAAAACAGGATGGACTGCCAGCAACCACAGCTGAGAAATGCCTTCCATAGCCTTGCCTTTTAATGGTGGAAGCCTGCATTTTTTTTCCACTTTTCAGTTTCTCTTGGCCCCTCCTTTAGCTTGCCCCTCATGTCATGTAGATGCACCCAGTGGCCTGAAAGCCCCTCAGAGCAGAGAGCTGGGCAGGGTATTTGGGGTAATACCACCCTATACCTTAGGGAGACCAGCACAGGAGCAGATTATCCACAGGCCACTCATTCCCTGTCTGAGAGCCAGCAGGGCTTCAGCAATGAGGCACTGCCTTACAAACAGTGTCAGCTTTCTGTGACCATTGCCAGTGCATGGATAACACAGCTGATGGGACAGGAGCCTGCTGCAGATGTGGCTTCACAGCTGTGTGTGTCTCTGTGTGTCTCTTTCAGTTCAGAGGCCTGTCATTCATCCTCTTTCCAGTCCAAGTAATATGTTCTGCGTCACCAGCCTGGATCCTGATACCCTTCCCACTGTTGCTACACTCCTAATGGATGTCATGTTTTACTCCAATGGGTAGGTCCTGCAGGGAGATGGGCTTCCAGCAGAGCTGTGCCAGTGTCTGGAGGCACAGATTGCCACTGCTCCTCTGGGGTGCCCAAGGATCTGCTGTGGCCTTGCTCTGCGCTGAGGGAGGGAGGTTTCACAGGCTCAAGAGGGTTGTCCTGACAGTGGAAGGCAGTCAGGTGATTGAGGGTGCCCAAAGCCATCTGGGGCTCTGGAAGGCTGAGTGTTTCAGAGTGCAGGTGAGAGTGGCCATGTGGGCAGTGCTGTGGATCCGCACAGGGCCGGAGCGGGCACGGGAGCTGGGCTGCTGCCCTTGGGGCCTGGGGCTCCTGTCCCACAGCCTCTTGTGAGGGGACCTTGAGGCAGGGATGGAGTTTTGTCAGTTGTGGGGACTGGATAGTTTTTCACCTGCAAAATAAAAAAAATCAAAGCAGTAGAATACAACAGGACTCAGTGTCACTTCCCTAAGTCAATGTAAGAACATTTCTGGTTTCGCTGGCTATATCTGCTTTAAAAATCCTTTTTTGTGCTCTTCTAGCCACAGTTAATGTAGTTCTCTTCTGTTTCTTCAGAGTAAAGGACTCAGTGGTGGGCAACGAAGACTCGGGACATATTCGCTTTTTCTCCTTTTCTCTCATTGAGGGTTACATCTCCCTGGTCATGGATGTCCAGACACAGCAGAGGTGAGCTTTGGTCTTAGAGTAACCCAGACCTTAAAAATAGGGATGTTCTCAAAGGAGCAGGAAGCAGCTTAGACTCCCCCATGTTAATTATTTGGACTGTCTTTGTATGGGTGTCATGGGTCTGTACACCCTGTCACTTTTCTGAGTCAAATCTGGCATTTTAGTTCCAATGTCTAAATTTTGGACTGGTCTGTCCAAGCCCTCCGTGAAATCACAAATCAATGTGATGTAGGGTTATCTCACTTTCAAAGGAGGAATACTGAAGCAAAGTGATTTTTGCATTTTTGTTCTGTTGTTTATTAGCTGTGCTTCTGAGAGCAAAACCCAGAAGGAAAACCTGGTATAGGTGTTTGAAGTTTTCCTGCTAAAGGCCAAAATCAGGGTGGGGATGTAAGTGATGAAGTCCTCCTGCTTTGCTTTTACACATGGATGGGCTTGGTTCAGAGTCTTGTTGTGATGATAATGTCCTGTTGCTTAGAAATTTTTTCCCATGCCTCTCTGGGTACCTATGCCCACCTCCAGCAGGAAATACTGATTTGCCATGGGATACCTGGAAGATCAGGCAGGTGATTCTGCCTCTCCTGCCTTGGGTTTTCCCAGTTTGCCCAAGCTACTGCCCCATTACGTTGGCTTCAAACATCTCAAGGATGCAGGAAGAGCAGATCCCCCACAGGCAGAATCTGACACACTGCTGTGTTTTAATTGCTATGTTTGGTGTTCCTTTTTTTTTACAGATTTCCTAATAATTTGTTGTTTACAAGTGCATCTGGTGAGCTCTGGAAGATGGTGCGGATTGGTGGGCAGCCTCTTGGCTTTGGTAAGGAACATTTGGAGGATCAGTTGGTGTGCAGGCAGTCAGTCACCCCAGGGCCTCCAAGGGGTATGGAAAAATCCATCTGAGGCTGAGGCTTTTTAAGAGCCAGCAGCTTAACATGACTTTGTGAGCTGAGATTTTCAAATAGAAGCTGACTTCTATTAAGTTTGACTTCTGAATAAACTCCTGAAAGTGCTACATGCTCAACAGTTCCAGCTACCTTGGATTTGTCTGCTGGACTCTGGAGGTGGCTACAGCTGGGGCTCATTGAAGAGAAAAACTGGACTAGAAGGTGGCATGGAATTTTATTGTAGATACTGAAACTGGTGGTCAGAAAGCACTGTCATACTCCAGTGCAGTGCTTGGGTAGTTCTGTGATTCTTGTAGACTTTTTATAGATTTATAGCAGTCCAAGTGGATGTCTTGTTCACAGATGTGCTTCACATCCAGTCCTGCACATGTTTTCTCTACTCAAAAGAATATTGGTAGCACAGAGCAGATGCTTCATGTCTGCAGGAGTGTTCTTGTTATTTCTACATCCCCTGCAATTTTAGGGGTCTGATCTGAGTACTGCACCAAAGGCCTGATCTGCAGGAAATGCAGTGGCTCCTTCCTGTGGGCTCTGAACCAGTTACAAAATACAAGCTTCAAGAACATTTCTGAAAAACATTGGGCCAATTTTTGTATTTAATTGCAACTTCTACACCAGACCACCAAAAGTTGCAAGAAGGAAATTTTCATGTACCTTCTTTTTACACATCTTTGAGGCAAATATGTAGAAATAGCATGATATATCATTGATAGCACATCAGGACATTGACCAGGCCCCTAAATATTTGATGTTTAAATATGTTAATTTAAAATCAAGTTCAAATGTTGAATTTGAATCAGTGAAACTCCAGGTTTCATCTGAAAACAGCGTACCATTGGTCTGCAACAAACAAGACAGATGAACCATTTAAATTTCATTTAAAGCCAGTCAAATAGCCCAGATGGCAAATTGAATCCCAGGCTGCATCCAAAGGAGCATGGTCAGCAGGCTGAAGGAGGTGATTCTGCTTTTCTGCTGTGCTCTTATGAGAGCCCAGCTGGAGCCCTGCACACAGTTCTGGTGTCCCCAACATAGCAAACACATGGAACTGTTGGAGCAAGTCCAGAGGGGCCATGAAGTTGATGGGAGGACTGGAGCACCTCCCCTGTGGGACAGGCTGAGAGAGTCAGGGCTGCTTAGCCTGGAGAAGAGAAGGTTGTGTGGAAACCTCCCAGCACCTCCCAGGGTCTGAACGGGCTACAGGGAAGGCAGAGAGGGATTCTGCATCAGGAACTGGAGTGACAGGACAAGGGGGAATGGGTGCTAAGTAAAAGAGGGGCAATTTAGGTCAGAGATTATGGAGAAATTCTTCCCTGTGAGGGTGGTGGGACTCTGGCACAGGCTGGCCAGGGAGGCTGTGGATGTCCCAACCCTGGCAGTGTTCAAAGCTGGGCTGGGAAGGCTTTGAGCAGCCTGCTCTAGTGGGAGGTGTCCCTCCCATGGCATGGGGGCTTGGGATCAGAGGATCTTTAAGGTCCACTTCAACCCCTTAACATTCTGTGATGATTCTGTGGTGAAGTTGGTGTGCAATCCTCTTTCAGAGGCTGTGGTGGGCTGCAGCCTATGAACCATGTGTGCAGGCTGACTAATGGGTCAGCATCTTCTCTTTCAGAATTGCAGGGCCAAGTGTTCAATAACAGAGAAAAATGGATGTTAAGGACATATGGGGCTGGGCTTTTTGCTTTCTTCTTGAACATTGTTCAGTGCCTTTCTTTGGACCTCTAAATCATTCCAGTTCTAATGGTTTTGTCCCTTTGGAGAATGTGTGTTTCTCTGTAGCAAAAAGAAGGTAATAAAACTAAATGTGCAATGTATTATTGTGGGCCAGTGCAATGTATTGTTGTGGGCCAGTGCAATGTATTGTTGTGGGCCAAAAACTTGATTCTGTGAGAAGGAATACATTTTATTACAAAGATTCCTTCTCACTGGAGTTTGTGAAGACAAACTTCTCCGTATGCAGGCATGGGGCTGGTGAGCTCTGACACTTTTGCAAGCCCCTCCAGACAATGTTTGATTTTTTATCTCCCCACAGATGAATGTGGAATTGTGGCTCAGATTTCTGAGCCTTTGGCTGCAGCTGACATCCCAGCCTACTACATCAGTACTTTTAAGTTTGATCATGCCTTGGTGAGTATGAATACAGCTTCTTTGGAGTAGGGGAGATCTTTTCCTTAAGAGAAAACTCACTATGAGAATGTCACTTCTCATCTGGATAGCTCGTTGGAGTGCCTTTGCTGCAGTGTAGCCCAGCAAACTCCTGTCTTCAGCCTCCTGGCTGTCCCTGCCCTGGGTGAGAGGCTCCTGACCCCAGCCCTACCCACAGCAAAGCTCTGTTAGTGAGTGCTGCTCTCAACAGAGGCTGGTCTCAGTCCTCAACTGCAGTGGTGGAAACTTCACAACCTCTCTGAGCAGCTTCTTCCACTGCATCTGTATCTTTTGTTAGAAATAGCCACAAACCCCTCAATTTGCTTCCAAAAGTAGTTGGAGGCTCCAGACTCCCAGGACAGTGCTGTGACAACCCACCCTTAAGGGGAAGGTGCTTCCTTAGGTGCTTCCTTCCCCTTAAGGGTGTGTCACTGTCAAAGGGGCATGGTCAGCAGGTTGCCTTTGTGTTGAGGTTTTTGGACAGTCTACCAGTGGCAGACCCCTGCCTTCACCTCTTGGTGCTTGATTGTCCAAACCTTTGCTTTCTGAGACCCATCTGCCAGCTCTGCTGTCCCTGCATCTTCCTGGTTTTTGCTAAACAAGCAATAATTGCCAGGACAGCGAGAGAAGGTGATTTTGAAGCAGGTAAGGTTGTTCCATGTTTATTCTCATGAGTGCCCATAAGCAGTTGCAGCACAGTCATCAACATGAGCATCTTGCCATCCTTGGAGAGCTCTCTTCATTTTTTGTACTGATGGGTATTTTACTTTCTAGGCCTACCTCTGCTCTTCCTTTGCAAAGGAAACACCCTCAAAAATGAGCAATTCCCCTAGAAAGGGAAAATGCTGTGCCTGTAGCCACAAACAGGATGGCATTTGTCATGGAACCCATTTCCCTGATCCTAAAGGAGGGAGTCAGCTGCTTTATGCTATTCATGTTTTTTCTTAAATGTGCCCTTTATTGCATTATACTTCTCTTTCCATCACTTGAAAATTCACTATTCAGGTCTTACCTTTGACCTGTAAAAGCTCTAGTGAGATCAAAGCAGGTTTGGGGGTTTTTTAATTACTTTGTTTTTTCACAGTTGGTGTGAACCATTTGCAGCTGATAGGTCATGTGTGTAAAGAGTAAAAGTAAATATTATTTCAGATAGCAAAGGTCAGAGTGTTATATATGTTTGTCTTATTTTTTTTTAATATTAACTGTACTGATAAGATAAGCTAATAAAACACCATTTAAAAATCAATACTGTTAGCTTTGCTTCACATTTCTGCCCATTGTGTGGCCCCAGGTGTGTGCTTTCTGTGCAGAGCACGAGGTGCAGAGTGCTTCTACATGTCAAGCCATATCTGGAGAGCTCAGCCCTATCAGATAAAACAGATATGTGGCTGAAAACTGATGCTATACAATTGCAATGACTCTGCAGGCAGCTCCACCTTCTCAGAATGGCTCATCCTGCTGCCTCCAGGCCCCACAGATCCTGCCTCTAAGCAGCTGGCAGGGTACTGGGGGGGCCATGCAGGTCTGCAGTCTTCCTTACTCAAAGCAGTATTTCAGTGTTTTTCTTTGCTACTTACTGTTTTCTTTATGTATGCTTTTAAAAGCCATTTCTCCTGGACAGTGCTGCTCTAGTTGTCAAACCCTTCCATCTTTTGGAAGGTGCATTTTTTGCCTGACTTTGTTGGCTGGGCTGGGTGCTTGTTTGGCTTTAGGGTGGTTTTGTTGGCCAAGACCCTGACCTAGATTTTGTCACATTTTCCTTAACTTTGCTACTCAGAGTCCTTAACTTTTAGTGACATTTCTCAAGTACTAGGAGTATCTTGAACCCTTTCTCTAAATTCTCCCTTTCTTTAATTAAGGTAGTTCAGTACCTGTTGTCAACAATTTAGAGTACTGTATAAAAATGTGTTCCCTGTCATCTTACCTCTTCTCTCCTGTGCATCTTAAGGTGGTTTTTGTTGCTTAATTTTTATTTGACCTGGGTGTAATACTCAGGTCTTCCTGCTATGTTATAGCTGTAGACATTTACCCTGGTAATCATGACTTGTGCTTGAGATGAAATCCCTTTGGGAGACAGTGCTGAGATGGGGACCTCCAGGTCTGTGGCATCCCCTGGGCGATGCAGGGTCAGGCTGGAGAGAGCCATGGGTACCAGCTCCCTCTAGAGAGAGAAGGAAGAAGAGCTGCCTTTCCAGGCACTCTGCTCTTGCTGCCTCATGTTCACAGGTGTCTTGCTCTCTTTCACCAGCATTTTGCTTTTGAAGAGGCTGGAGCTGTGTCTGGGATGTAATTTGGAGCTTTGTTTCTTCCTTCATGGTCAGTGTTTTGATCTGCACTCTGCCTGAGAAGGGAACACGGTGCCCCAGCTGCCTTGGGACAAGGGGCAGGGAGGGGGAGGACTCCTCCCCTGGTGGCAAACTAGGATGGATCCTACAAATCAAAACTGTCCTGGAGAAAACCCTGCCAAAACATTTGTGGGGTCATTGATACAGTTCCTGTGCCGTTAAGGGGGTCAGGCATTTTCAGGGAATGAAGGACCACTGTGTTGCACTGGGGGAGATGGGTCAGTGCAGGTCAAAGCCAGCTGGCCAGGCTGACCTGTGCTGCTTCCTCCTGCTTCTGTCCAGTGCTGAGGAAGCACACAGAGAGACCCACAGCACTGGGGCTGCCCAGAGGAGTGTGGTTGAAAAAATTGACTCCTATGCCTTTTCTCATTATCTTATGTAGAGGAAAAGAGTCAAACAGCTTCTTCCACTGCAGTGTGCAGTGTACTGGGAAAAATGATGAAGGAGAGGCAGTGGAGAGTCCTGTCTCAAAGTCCTGTTCCCTATGGTGGAGGTGTCCTGGGGTTTTCCTTCTAAACAAGAAGAGTTTGCTGGATGCTTGTTTGAAGATTATTTCCTTCCTTTCCAAAGAACTTTTGTTCCCACATCATCAGAGTTGACTGCTGTTATTCCATCTTCCTGTTGGAAAATGGAACATTTTTCTTGTTATTTCTCATGGGTCTTTTCCTCAGTTTTGTTAAAAGCCTTGCAGAAAGACACAACCACTTGTATTTCCACTATCTGAGCTCTTGAAAGTGTCCAGTGAATTCAGGTATTGTACTGTTGGCCTTAAATACCTTGTAGAGGAGACAGTTCCTTCAATTTATTTGACATGAATTATTTTGGCTTCTTGCAGCAACTTAGGGATAATTTATTTTTCCCTCAGTCCTCTTTCCACTTTTCAAGAGCTGCCAGTGTCTTGGAGTTTATGTAGAGGTCAGACACACTTTTTCTACCAGATGTAACTTTACTTTTGATGTTCTTTTCTGCCAGTGACAGTCATTCTGAGATTTTTTGCATCTTCTGTTACAAGAGGTTTTTCTTGCAGTAAGTGTGAAAAGACACCCACAGATAGTACAAACTTGTGTGGTTGAGTCTCCTCACAGGGCTGGATAAGAGAGCACAGATGCACCACAAACAGACTGGTAGCTCTCTGTATGGGTGTTTTCCCCTGTCACCCCCATGGTCTTCCCATCCACACTCCCAGGTCCCAAACCTGTAGGGTGCCCCTGGGAGCCTCATGGAGCTCCTGGGCAGCCTCAGCACGGGCACCTTGCATGAGTGAGCTCCTGGCCTGCAAGGGCTTCACCAACAAAAGGGAGGGAGAGGAGGGGAGAGGAAGAGGATAGAGAAAGAGAAACCCCAAAATAGTTGGCTTCTCACCAGCATCCACCATACAACAGCAAACCATCTGCATCTCACTTGGAGTGTTTGCTCTGGGGGTACCATGGGTGAACAGGGGTGTCCTTGGACATGGAGCCCTTTCTCAGTGAACTTCAGGTGTGAGCAAAAAACAGCAAAGTCTCTGCCTCCTTGGGACTTGTCTGGCTTTGTCTCCTGCCTCTCTTTTCCTTGTAACCCCTTTTGCTGGAACATGACCTTTCTTTTTGTCTTCTTGCAGGTACCTGAAGAAAATATAAATGGTGTGGTCAATGCACTCCAAGTCAGTCAAGCTGAAAAGCATTAGAAATCTTCTGAGCTGGTTCCAGATGCTTTTTATTATTCTAATAATAATAATANTAAATTTATGAATGAGGGGCAGGAGGAAAGGGAGTTGGTTTCCTGATGTTCAGCTCTGAGGTGAAGTGTACCCTGGCTGTGCTCTCTGTGTGGAAGGAGCTGCCTGGGAACACCATTGGCAGCCATGGGGACAGCATTGGCAGCCATGGGGACACTGCTGGCAGCCACAGGGACACCATTGGCAGCAATGGGGACAGCATTGGCAGCCATGGGGACAGCTTTGGCAGCCATGGGGACACCATTGGCAGCCATGGGGACACCNCACTCCAAGTCAGTCAAGCTGAAAAGCATTAGAAATCTTCTGAGCTGGTTCCAGATGCTTTTTATTATTCTAATAATAATAATAATTATTATTATTCTTTTTTTCTCACAGTATTTCTTGAAAAATATGATTACAGAGAGTGACATGCAAAAAGACTGTGGAAAGTTGAGCAGAAACAGCTCCAATAAGCCTTTGTTTTAATTATTATTATTATTATTGTTATTGTTATTTTATTAAATTTATGAATGAGGGGCAGGAGGAAAGGGAGTTGGTTTCCTGATGTTCAGCTCTGAGGTGAAGTGTACCCTGGCTGTGCTCTCTGTGTGGAAGGAGCTGCCTGGGAACACCATTGGCAGCCATGGGGACAGCATTGGCAGCCATGGGGACACTGCTGGCAGCCACAGGGACACCATTGGCAGCCATGGGGACAGCATTGGCAGCCATGGGGACAGCTTTGGCAGCCATGGGGACACCATTGGCAGCCATGGGGACACCGTTGGCAGCCATGGGGACAGCATTGGCAGCCATGGGGACACCATTGGTAGCCATGGGGACACCACTGGTAGCCATGGGGACACCATTGGTAGCCATGGGGACACTGATGGCCGTGGGCACGCTGCCAAGGGCAGTGGCACGGGCCAAGAGCAGATGGACAGGCTGCTGGCTCAGAGAGCCCTGAAAACCAGCAACAAAATGAAATCTGGAATTAAATGGCAAAGACGTCGCGTAGTTCTGGCTTGTGTCCTTGCATCAGACTTCCTGAGGACTGTCCATCATTGCCTGTGTTGAGATAGGATGCAAAGGGTTCTGTTTCTCCTGATGGAACAATCTGGTATTGGAAAAGGGAGAAATGTCCAATTGTTTGACATTTCCCCTTTTTCTTTCTCCCTGCAGTCAAAGCCTGGCAGCTCTGGGAAAGCCTGGGCAGGGGGAGCTCAGCTCTGGCCAGCTCCTGGCAGGTGGTGTCACCCAGACTTCTGTTGGCATTGAAACTTGGCTGGTTTTGGTCAATTTTTTCCAGTCACTCTCTCACTGCTGCGAGTATTCTCCTGCCATATCCCCTGCTCCAGGACAGCTGTTATCCCTTATCCCTCATCAGAGCCTTCCCCCAGCCCTTGTGCCTCAGGGCCAGCAAGATGAAGGCCTCTCTTCTCGTGTCCCCTCAGGCTTTTTCCCACGCACTGTGCACACATGGGGAAATTAAGGATTGCCAGGTCCCTGGGCAGTGGGTGCTCTTGCACATCCCAGGCCACCTTGGCCAAGAGCCACAGCAGGTTGTCCCTGCTAGGGCCAGGGGGTGCCTGAGTCTTGTGGGGACCCTCCTGCAGTTTTTCATCACACAGGTGGAAATTGCTGCTGACTGGGGAAAGTAGAAAGGTGCTGAAAATGCCTAAAGCCTGCTAGCATCTGGTCCTGTCACAGGAAGATGATGGGGCTTTTCCCATGGGGAAGCAGTCGTGTGTTTTCTTCTGGCTTGTACCACAGCTGAGGGCCAGCAGGAGCCAGGCATCAAGGCCCACAGTGGCACCTGTGTCCAGGTGTGCCCATGGCCACTGCCAGCACTGTGAGGGACAGCAGAGACCAGTGCTGGGAGAGAAGTGTTGCTCAAGATGTGGGTGCCAGCAGTCTGCCCCACGTGTGACCGTGCAACAAGGGGTGGTGAAAGGAGAAGCTGTCTGCAGAGGACCTTGCTTTTGTGATTTCCAGCCCCAGCATATCTTGCATTTCTTAACTTCCTCCACTTCAGTCTTGACATAAAGAAATTGCAGATCTTACTGTTTTCCCAAGGGCTTTCCAGCCATGCTTCAGAGGCAGCCTCTGGCAGGATTTTCCTGAGGCTGTGCCATACACAGCTGTGAGCCAGGGCTCTGCATTGATCTGGAGGCAGTAAGCAAGCAGCTGGGATCATGCCATGGGCATGGCTTTTCCTGGTGTGTAGGACATGCACACACACACAGACACAGCTCATTGATTAGTTCTGCATTCACAGAACTGGAGGGCCAAGCAGTTATGGTTTCTGATGCTGCTGGATTCAAACTCTGCGTTTCAAATCTCATTTTTTGCCAGTGGGATGTTTTGTGGCATCTAGACAAGGAGTCAGAGCATTCATGGGAAAAAGCATGGCTTACTTCCCTTGGTTGGCTCTACTGGAGCTGAAGCATCCCTGTTGAGGAACACTGAGGCAGTGCTTTACCAAACAGGATGTTTTGCTGTTCCTTTACATGGGTTTTCAGAATTGTCCCATGATATGTTTATATTCACTCCAGATTTCTGGACTAAAGGTTTATTCTGGATGTGGCCCTGTGCATCTCTGGGTGTTTGTTTGGAAAGATGCTTTGGTCTCCTGCCACAAGGACACAGGCACAGGCTGCACAGTGCAGTGCTGAAAGCATTCACAGAGGTTTGCTGTGGCTCTGCCAAGGCTGGGGCACTGAGCTGGGCTGGAGTGGGCAGCAAGGCCAGTGCAGCTTCTCACCCCATGCATGGTCAGAGGGCTGCTCCTGGGGAGGGCAGGTTGGTGGCACCTCAGGGGAGGGGGGCGTTGAGTTGCTCTGCAGCTCTGAGTTGCCAGCCAAGGTTTCTGTTGAGCTGAGCTGAGCCTGAGTTTTCACCGTGTGTGTGGATGGTGCCACCATGGCAGAGTCCTCAGGACAGGGTCTTCTTTTTGCTCTGGGGTTTTGTCAACCTTTGGGAAATGCCAGTTTGGCATCAGAGACTACTGTGTGTTGCTGTGCATGAGCCAGTGCTGCTTCCAAAGGACTTCAGCATGGATAGGAAGGAATTAACTTGAAACAAGCAACAACTTTACTGAGCCTTAAATTAAAGCCAAAAAATGGTTTTAATTTTCTAACATTGCACTCAGGCTGATTTTTGTAATTGAAATTTTTTTCCCAAGGGAATCAGCCTTATATTTGTGAAATCTGTAGAAAGCTTTGTGGTATTTCAAACCTTCCAAAGGAAGGTTGATGTCCCAACATGGGAAAGTTGGCCTGAAAAATTCACAGGATGTAAAATGCCATTGAGGCACTCTGATGCTGCCACCATCCTTGGCTTCACCTTTTGATTTCCTTTTATCGTTTTGGCCTGACATCCAAGAAGATTATTTCAGACAACTTGATGGTTTCCCTTTAATATTCCCTTCACATTTTTTCTGGAACTGAGATACTCCAAATGTAGCCATAATTGGTGGAACCTTGTCCCCACACGCAGCCTGAAGTCAGGATCAGTGCAAGCTCACACAGTACTGCTGCATGTGAGACCTACACTGCAGGAAGGGGTCTGCAGGGGCTTTGCTAAATATTTTCATAGTAATAATTATAATACCACTACACTATTAACACCACAGTGCTTAATGAAACCACATTAGGGGGCTCTTAAAGCTGCCCCAGCGCTCCCACTCTCTCAGCACCCAGCCTTTGGGCTGAGGAAAAAGCTGAAGAGTCTTTTCCTTCTTTTAAAGGAAGAGTCTCTTCCTTTTTTTTCCTTGTGATAATATGTGTGAGCATCCCTGCCATTATGCTGTTCAGTGCTGTGTGGGTAAAGGAGGACCATGTCTGAGTGGGACACCTTTGGGCTGGGTGCCTGCATCACCTGCAGCTGCCAGTGCTGCCCTCAGCATCCCTGCTCTGGGCAGTTCCACCTGCCCATGGCTGCTGCCAATGAAATTGCCTCAATGCTGCAGGCCACTCCCTGTGCCCTCTCTCCTCTGCTTGCACAAAAATTCACCAAACAGCAAAATGCAAAAGTGTTTCCAGCCCTGCAGAAAGGCACAGGCAGGGGAGGAGAGCAGGCTTTCATGCATCCTCTTTCTTTCTCCAAGGTCTTTATTTTCTTAGAAGCCTCAACCTTTCTAAGTTGTGTTATTAAATAGGATTTTGTCTTTCTCCTTCAACCCAATTAGAATTTGACTACAAATTCTTTTCTACTGCACGTGTGCATATATAAACATCTTAAGTGTTTCCCTAGAAATCCATAGTGTGTCTGTATTGCACACCCATAAATACCCCTGTTTGTCTGTAGGGTTGTGTCCTGTACATGGTGTGGGCACTGAAGCAATATAGAGTCACATACCTATACAGTGTGTGTGTGTATACTCTGGGCACACACTCTTGTGTGTGCATCTATATATACACACATTTATTCACCATATATTATTAATTCAAGTAATGGGCAATAGGAATATTAGTTCCACTCTTGCTTTTTCTCTACATATGTT
This sequence comes from Dicaeum eximium, assembly GCA_013396995.1. Lineage (NCBI taxonomy): Eukaryota > Metazoa > Chordata > Aves > Passeriformes > Dicaeidae > Dicaeum > Dicaeum eximium. The sequence goes on from VWZP01010576.1 coordinate 731,507, forward strand.
TAGTGAAGAGCAGCAGTGGAGTGATCTGAAGCAAAGCTGAGGCTCCTTTGCTTGTTAGGAGCAGCACTGGCTTTCCCTTCCTGCTACAGAAAATCCTGAAAATTCTGTTCCTCTCCAGTTTGGTGTGTCAAACACAGAGACTCTAGGAAATTCACTCCTTTTTCTTTCTATATGTTGTAGTTGCCACCTTGAATTGCCTCAGCCTGTAAGCAGGGCTGGTCCCTTTGCACAGTGCCTGCCCAGAGCCTGGCTGGGGGTTGCAGTGGGGCTCCTGCAGGCACAGGGCACACCTGGGGCTTCGGGGTGGCCTGGGCTGGGCACCAGCATTCCCTCTGAGCTGCTTCCTGGTGGCCTTCCCCAGCATCTCTGCACGAGGCTGGGGCAGGTGCAAGATTTCCTGGTGGATGTGTCTGCACAGGGCTCAGCAGGCAGTGGCAGCCCATGGCTGGTGTAGGGCTCAGTATTTGATGGGGAATTCAATTTGTTGGCCTATGAGGAGCTGAAATCAGTGGCTTATTTTTAAATAGATGGGAGTGTTGGAGGGTCTTTTCTGTTAAAAGAAGAAGAGGCTGCTTGAACCCAGTCACTGGAAGTGTGTGGTCTTTGCATCTCACCATTGGAGATTTCTGCTGACCAGGAGTGCTTTAGGGTCCATGTGGGGACACATCCTGTTTTCCTATTCCAGTTACACTTCACCAAAGGGGAAGGGGGGGGGGGGGGGGTGAAGGGTGCTGCCTTGCCACTGACCTTCTGGCACTTGGAAGTTGCTGATTTTTCAGGCTGTCCCTCCAAATACACCCTTGCACAGGTTTGTGCAGCCTTTGGTTTCTTTCCAGGCATTGTTTGGAGTTTCTGCAGTGCTGTGCAGATGGCATGTATCAGCCTCACACATGGGGAGGCCTTAATGGGAATATCTGGTTTTCCTGCAGCATAGAGATGGTGGCACCTGCAGTTGGTGGCATAAGTATTAAGAGTCACCTAATGACAATGAGATTTATAAAGCATACTCATCATTGCTGCTTCAAAATCTGTTTTAAACTCAAGTTCTCTGTTACCATTCCCAGGGCACAGGCTGCTGGTCAGAGATTCCTCCTCTTTCATGAAAAGGTGTCAGGTGTCATGTCCTGCTTTGGGGTAGCACATGACACTGAGCAGGGATTTACTGTTTAAGGTGTGCCATGCAGATTTGGGTGTGGGGACTTGTAGGTTTTGCTGGGAGGTCCAGATGGCTCTAGCCAGTCAAAACATCCAACAGAAGCGTATCAGGTTTTATTTTTCTGAAGAATGATGTTTTGTCCTGCTGGCACTGGGAGGAAATAAGGCAGTGCAGCATAAGGGAGTGTGTGGCAGAGGAGGTTGCTCAGGCTCCTGCCATATTCCCCCACCAGCTGCCCCACAAGTTTCACAGTGTGTCTGTGAGATGAGGGTTAATAGTGTGACTCTGACATCCTGTGAAGGTTGGGAAGCTGTCTGGGACATAAAAGGCTGAATTGCCTGTGCTTGATCAGAGCCTGGCTCTGAGAACTGGTTTTCTGTCTTTTCTCAGCTTTGCTATACAAAGTTTGAATTCTGTTTCTTACAAAGGGGCCCCATCCCTGGTGTGAGCTGATGTTGCTGTGGCTGCCAGGCTGCAGAAGGGTCAGGGCTTCGGGCCATGCTGACCTGTAGCAGCAATGGGGTCAGCCCAAGCTCCTCTGTTCCAGAAGGCATCAAGGTCTGACTTGACACTGTCCCACACATCCCTACTGTGACAGTGCAGGGTCTGCAGAGATCCCTCTTAGTGACAGGCATGGGAAAGGTGGAGATAAAACAGGGATAGGTGGAGTGCTGAGTGATGCAAAAGAATTAATAGGTTCATTTTTAGTTGTGCAGATATGAATATAGCCAAGTTCTGCTTCTTGTTGTGAACACCAAAGCATTTTCCTTCTTTTTGATTGAAACAGATCACCCCACCCTGCCCAGCTCCATGCTCAGCCCAGTATCCCAGAGGATGCATTTGTCCCAGTCACACCATCCCAGCAAGGGTGGGCAGCATGACCCCTCTAAACCTCCAGTCCTTAAAATATCTCTTGATGCTCTCCAATGGGGAAGGCTCCCAAGAATCACCATGTGTTTTACACCATGTGATGTCTCGTGGTATCAAGGACTGTGGCCAGAGGGGTGGCTCCCATCCTTGTGGTTTTCCCCATCCATGTACCCACACAACTGTTCAAGAGCACCAGGTCATCCAAACTCCTTCATTCAGAGTGAAGAGAAGTGTTGGGTCCTGCGTTGGCACAGGGAACAGTGTGCTGTTCACTGAGCACACTGTTCCCATCAGCACTGGATAATTGGTATTTTCTATTAATGAAAAGGGAGAAATTCTTTGTTTGGCCTCAAGGCTGAGCATTGCTACTAATTCCTGAAAGAAGGTGTCCCCCAGCAACATTCAGTTATGGACAAGAAATCATTTTCTGATGAGGATTTATTCTCTCTCTGTTACTTTGACTGTTGTGGACATCTCTAGTAAGCAGCTTAAGGCATCTCACTTACCTGTTCCAGTCCTGCCTGCAAACATTGGATTGGATTAAACTTTTATTACCTACAGGAGAGTAAAACCCAGTAATCCTTTGCCAAACAGTATTTACACGTTGTAGCATGCACTGGGGTGTATTTACATTGGCTGAAATGTGCAAACCTGCCTCCAGATTTCCATACCTTCTCCCCAAGAGCACATCTGTCTGTCTGTCTGTGCCCTGCCATATGTCAGGGGCCAGCAATAGCCCTCAGGCATCCTGGCAGCCCTGAACCAGTATAGAAACAGTCTGCACATCCTCAGCAAGGCTGTGGGACCTTCCCAGGCTCCCTGGAAGGGAAACACTTGACTGTGAAGATAATCTTGAATTACTCTGCTGTCCTTGGCCTCCTTCTTTATTTAATCCTTACGAAGCACAGCTGGGTTGAAGTACCAGTTCCAGTTAGCAAAGGTGAAGGAAAGGAAGGGGTTCTGCAGTGTGAGACGTGCACTGGATGCTGATCAGCAAATCCTGGCTGCAGCAGTAATGGCCTCTGCAGATGCTCTGGTGAGCACAGAGCAATGCACAGCCCCTGCTGTATGAAGGGGAGATGGATGAAGTATGTGTCAAAGTACATTCTCATTTCAGGGTATGAATTTTAGGGTTCTGTACCTCTTTGGAACATATATAAGCCAAGATCCTTTCTTGGTCTCTCTAGACAGCACTGGTCATTTCAGGTTCAAAGCCTGGGAATGGATGCTACCTTGTTATTGCAGATTACATGGAGTAGCTTTCCCCTGCTCTGTAGTTCTCTTGCAGCCATGACCTCGCAGCCATGTGCTTCTGCATGCTCTGAGTTTGTGGAGGGCCTGGCCACAAGGGAACACAAACCCCTGGCATCTCCTCCCCTGAGAGTGCCCAAGTTTTGTGGCCAAGGTGGAGAGAGTGGCAGAGGGATGGCAGCCAGGCACCTCCTCCCCTGCCTGCACAGCTCCAGCATTGCCACAGCCAACCCAGCTCAGCACCGTCCCAGCTGTGTGGAGCAGGACAGTTGCAAAGCAGCTGTTTAATGCCCTGGGCTCCCTTGGGCTTTTGTTTTCATCCATTTTTAGCTTTCTGCAAAATTCTGTAAATGAACTGTGGGTGGATTTTGGAGCAGACATGGACAGAGATGCCCATCAGGCATCTGGCAGGATTGAAATTTTGAAATATGTTTGAGAGCAGAGCAGGAGCAGAGCCCCTATGGCCAGCTCTGGCCTCTGCCTGTACCATAGGAGAGCTGACCAGGTGCCATGTCCCTCTCTAGGCAGACCCAGTGGTTTTACTGGGGTCCTGCCAACCCTAAATGATTATGCCAGACATAGGGCTCCTTTCATCCTTCATTTTGGGGAGCTGGTTGCTTCTTCCCTCCTCGTGTGGCTGTGGCAGAGGCAGTGGCTGTTGCACAGCACCTACAGGAAGATGCCACAGGAGGCTGCTGTTGAGAGTCCCCCTGCTCTGGCTGGCTTCTATTTCAGCATCATGAGGATTTAAACCAGCTTTCTGCAGATACAGTAATAAGCTTCAGGATTCCTACTCTTTTGTTACTTGAAAAACATTTTACAAGTACCTGATTCCCTGGTCTTTGAGGGAATGCTGCTTGAAGCACCCACTTGCCAGGTTGGCTGCCGTGAGCATTACTGCTCCTTTGGGCCCTAACAGGAGCTCAGCCTCATTTGGCAGCTGAAAGGCTGAAGCAGCTCCAGGCTCAGGCTAGTAGGATGCTGCTCTGGGCCAGGTCACAGGGGACAGACAGTCCCAGTAAACAGAGCTCCCTCATCCTCTGTGTCCTTGCTTCCATCAGCTGGAAGGGAATGCAAAGAGAATTTCCCTTCTGCTGAAGAAAACCAACAGTCTCCTCTGTGGATTTGTGGTCAGTGGCAAAAGTAAGAGTGTTTGCCATGTGGGACATTGAAAGGAGCCAGGGGCTCCTATAAGTAGAGCAAAGAAGAAAAAAGTCTGCAGCTTTTGTTGTAGCTGTTTCTTGCGATTATTTCTAATGCCAGCCTTGGGATGGGGTTGAATTTTTGAGATCACTGAAATTACCTCAAGAGCTGGTGGTGCTCTGACAACTGTGGAACATGGCCTCTAGGCAGGACCAACCTGCACAGAGCCCAGGACCCTTCCCACCAGGGCTCAGCCCTGGGGCATGGGATGCTCCCCTGCAGCAGCACCTACAGACAGACAGGCTCTTGAAGAAATCCCCGAGTTTTGATGTTTCCTTCCTGGGAGCAAGCCTCTGTTTTTTCTGGTGTTGTGTGTTAGTCAGTTAATGCTGAGGCAGGAGGTTCAGAGTATGAAGAAGGTGGCTCTGCAGGAGGAGGAGCACCCCATTTCTCTTTCAACCATTAGGAACTGTCTGGTCCAGCTCAATGACCTCAGCCATTTTTTCAGTTGTATCATAGAATTAAAAATGACTCATGCCCTCGTTCTCCCCCAGACCCCACCTACCAGGATCCCTGCCAGTCCCATGTGTCAGTGCTTCCTTCCTCCAGGCTTTTGTTTGTTCTCCAATTGTGAACTGCTCCATGGCAGAAAATCAGCAGCCCAGGGCAGTCTTTTCTAGGTGCTTCTGGTTGTGCTGGATCCAGGGCTGCCCTCACCTCTCACTCCTGCAACTGCTTGCAAAAAATAATCCTGCCAATCCAATGGCTGTTGCTAATAGTGTGAGAACTGCATCCAAGTGCCGTTAGTGCCCAGTTAATGCCTGGAAATGCACAGGGTAGTGCCTCTTTCCAGCCCAGGACTGTGGTGTCACAGCCAGCAGGGTTGTGTCCTCTGTCCCTGCTGGCCGTGGCTGGGCATTCTGTTATCCCTCCCCCGTGTGTGGGCTCCAGGCCTGACTTTGGGGCTTGTGAGACACAAAATTGAGAAGCAGGATGTTCATTTTAGCACAGTGGCAGCCGTGTTTTCTGCCAGTGCATCCTCTGCCTCACTGCCTCTGCAGCAGGTGGGGGTGGCAGTGACAGAGCGGGGACACTTGTCCTGCTGACCCAAGCACTAGGACAACTGTGGCTCTTGGACAGGCAGAAGGGGAGGCTGCCAGACAGTAACTCAGAGTATGATGCAGCTTCAGGAGCTCTGTTTCAGCCTTTGGAAGAGCCTGTCTCATTCCCTTACTGTTAACTCCTTACATGACCCATTCTCCTTTTCATTACAATTAGAGGGTGGGTGATCACCTCAATTTGCTTGACGTGTTCACCTGCTCCCACCACTGAGCCATGCCAGCAGGCCCTACTGCTGCTGGGGTTTGGGTCTTGGTGCCAGAGTGCCCAGGAACATCTGCAGCCCCCTGTGCAATGAGTCTGGCACTGGCTGGCTGTCCCCTGCTGTTTGAGCACCATGGGGCTGCCAGAAGGGTTAGTTCTGAGGGAGCACTTCACAGAGGGAGGAGGAACCTCATTGTCCTCATTGGTGCTTGGGGCAGGTTTTTAGTTTGGGTCCTCTGGGCTAAGCTTCAGTGAGCCATCACCCCACAGGGTCAGAGTGGGGAGTTACAGCCCCATTGCACTGCACAAGTTCAGGGCTGGTTACGAGGGGTCGGCCCTCCTGGGGCCACAGTGCAGCACCACTTTATTGGCGCCTCAAGTGGCTTGAACAAGTCGGAGCATTTATCCCTTTATATGGACTCCAAAGGAGCCCAGCTTCCCTCCAGATGCCTACACAACACTAACCCAAATTTCTAGAACTGCCAAGACAGCAGAGCTGCTCCTGGTGCAGAAGCTGCCCAGCTTGGATTAGAGTCTGTCTCTCATCCCTGGCCACTTAGAACAGCTGTGCTGGGCAGTCTGGGGAGGAAACACAAATCTTTAGGACTTTTATTTAATAAGTTATTTACAAAATACCACTTTTGGCCTCAGACACACACCAAACAGGCTGAAGTGGGGCTGGGAATCCCAAACTCTTGTAGCCTCTCCCTGCTCACCTCTCAGAAACCCCATGCAGCCTTTCATTGGGGAGGATGGGGAAAAAAATATGTATTTATTTCCCTTTAATTACCAGATCTGATGTAAACCAACAGGGTGGGGAAATCCCACCCATGCAGGGGCCTTTGGTACCTCCTGCTCTGGGCTGCAGCCATGGAAAGGCTGCTTGCACCTGCCATGTAAGCAGTGCCCACAGGCTCAGTGGGGCCAGGCCCTGCATCTGGGGGTGGGCAGTTCCTGCAGGCTTGGGGGTACAAGGCACAGGGGAGCCTGAATGCAGCACTTGCCTTCATGACCTCTGCACGAGGCAGGATGTGACAGCACCAGGCACAGGAAGTGGGGGCAGCAGCTTGGGATCATGCACTGGACATTGTGTGGCACTGAGAAGTGGCTGTTTTGCTTTTCCAGCAAATGCACATGCTGCTTTTCTTTGCTGGTCTTATGCTGAAAAGCTGAGATTTATGTACTGTATGAAATAAAACAGAAAAACAGAAAAAACCCAATGTTCCAAAATAAATGACAGTATATTTTGTACTTTGTAAAGTAATTAAACCGAAAAAGAATAAAAGTGAAACTTATGCTGTCTGCTTTTGTACTGATCAAACTGATGAAAATAAAGCAGAGCTTGGCATTGTCTGCAGGATGTAACTCTCATTTTTTTCACCTACAGCCATGTTGGGTGTCACTCACACACACAATTTATGAAGGCCAGCAGACATCCCTGAGGCTCTCTGGTGTCCAGGTCCTGTCACCAGGTGTAGGGTACCCTTACAGATGAAACCCACCACCATCTCCATCCTCCAGCTGTTTCTGGAAACCATCAAGCCTGCCTTGTCCTCTTCCTTTACAATAAGAGGTCAGTGGGATGCTGCTAGTGTATTGCCTGATGTATTTTACCTGCTCACTGCAGAGTGCAGAGTCTGAAGTTGCAAGAAAAACAGTGAAATCAGTAATCTACATAAACTATAGTCAAGAAAAGCATCTCCTTTTTAGTGAGGTGCAATCCATTGTTTACTCTCGTGCTAAAGTGTTAAAACATTCATGTAAGAAATTACAGAGGGATTGTTAATATGGAATACAGCCTTAATGCAGAGCACTGCCTCAAGGGTTTAATCCCGCAAAACAAAACCCCAAATAAATCAACACACACTCTCAACACTGCCTGCAACTCCCCACAAAAGCAAATGGCATCTTAAGGTAAACAACAGGACTGAGGCTGTTGAACTTGTGTCCAGATGCCAAAGACACTGATACCTTATTGCACCAGTGTTTTTCTTACCTCACCTGCCCAGGCTCACACCTTTGAGCAGGAGGTGCTGAGGCACTGGAGGGAGATGGGGAGAGATTCCAGCCCTTTGCAAAAAGTGCTACAAAAATAGATTTTTATCAGTTATTATGAACACAGTGAAGTAATATTGTTTCAGGAGTATTTTGAATGCCAAAGGCTAATTATTAGTTCTCTGACTCTCCTGTTTTTGAAGGATTCTGTAGACACAAGTCTGTTGTAACACAGCAAGTGCCTAAGATAATCTTTGTCTTAAAGGTGCTCATGTGCTTTATCTCAGTGGGGCAGTCTGCTGACAGATGAGACCAGCCTTGGTGTGTGGGGCCATGCTGGATCCAGCTCTCTAGCAGGGAATTGCCAGGACCTCTTGGGATGGTGGGGTGTGGAGGCCTGAACCTCTCAGCCATCCTTCCTGCAGCTCCTGCAGTCCTCAGCCACTGTGGCAGCCCTGTGGGGCCACTTCAGTGCTTGGAGCTGTTGGTGCACAGCTCTGCACCAGGGGACTTCCTGAAGCCCTCCTGGGCTATTTTAAGCCAAACACAGCAGCACAGTGCTGATCTGAGGGCAAATCACTGGTGTAATCAATGCCAAATCAAGTAGGTTATTCTAGTTCTAATTTGAGCTGCTCCCCATGTGCATCCTTGGCCCATACACTCCCTCACTGCAGGTATATTTAAGGATGCAGGTATATTTTGGGCTGTCTACTTCGCCATACTTTGAAGGACAAAATGATGCAAAGTTGCTCTGCAGTTCACAATGGGAGTGACCTGAAGCCACCCCAGCACAGCTGGGCTCCTGTGTGGCCCTGATCCTGCAGGAGGAGCATAAGCCACACAGATTGGATCTGCCTTCAAGACACAAGGGCTGTGGCAGGAAGAGGGTATTTTCATTTTCTGAGCCAAGACTGAGCCCATCAGCAACAGCAGGAGCAGCTCTCAAAGAACTGTATTTCAGAAAGGGGAAAAACTGCTGCACAGCAGCAGCCAAAGGAAATCTGTAACAGACAACCATGAAGATACAAAGGTCAGCAGAGGAGATTAAGGAAGTAGAAAAGTGAGGAGCAGGGCTGAGCCTGGGAAGAAGGGAGAGGTGTGGGAAAGGCACTATTAGACTTCAATTCAGACATACTAACTTCTCATTACCCTGCTCTGTTTCATTGGCAATAAAATAATTTCCCCAATGTGAGTCTGCTGTGCCCATGATGGTAACAGGTCCCCTGTCTTTGTTCCAACCCAATGTTTTCCTTCAGATTCTCTCTCCATGTCCTGTTGATGGGGGAGAGATGACACAGCAGGTTGAGGGACACCTGGCTAAGGTGAAAATGCTCCCCCCAGACTGTAACCAAAATATGGGTAAGTGCTGGTGCTCGCCAGACTGCCCTCACTGCCTCTAACCTTGCTCCCACCAAGCAGCATGTCTGAGAATGCCCACAGCCAGTCCAATGAAGGCACAAACACCCCCACTGCATTAAGCCACACAACACTTCTGTTTAGGGCTGAAGACCTCACTGGCATCTAATTAACACACAGAATTTGCAATTTATTGCACAGCAAGTATGCAACACAAGGACTCAGCCCAGCTCCTCAGAAGGCCCAGCCCCCAGGTGCATTGGGAGACAGCTGTGAATGGGAGCAGCTGAGAGCCCAGCACTAACCAGTCCATCTCAACAGCAACATCCATGAAGGGAACTGTTTATAACACCTTTCTTACCAGAGTTTGTGTATGTGTTTTGCATGGTTCAATAAGCCTCCTCGAGTTGAAAGGGCAAACCTACTCCCATGAGGCCAACAAGACATGCCTGGGCACAGCAAGTTGCCCAAGTTGCACATAGAATCAGGTATAAATTAAAGCCAACCAAATGGGAGTTCACAGTAGTGGAGGTCTACCAGTTTTGTAGCAGCTTTCTGTTCTGCCTCACCCACCCAGCAATACCTGCTGCATAGAACATCAACAACAACTCAAGAGATGTCTATTTCCATGTACTTTGGTTCACCTTTCCTGTATTTTATGCAAACCCTTCAAAACCCATTTAATCGAGGTGAAGTTTACACTGAGTTTTGGTACAGAATTTCATCTAATGAAGCCAATATATGTGGTGGCCCATGGGGCCATGGATGCAATGCCTGACTACAACACTCTCAGTCCTGCAGCATGGAGCTCTCTCAGCTGACAGAAGTGGTTTCCTGTCACATAACTGTGAACCAAAATGCTGCAGTTCAAATGCAGATCAAATCAATGCATGAGCGGATCATGCTCAAGAATATTCCTATTACTACTGATGAAGATTTTATAATCACTTTATTGAAAACCTACTAGCTTGGATTCCACCAAAACAATTTACACACTAGAAGTATCCCACACAGAGAAAAGACACAACTCTTCCTGATGTTTTAACAGGAGACAGTTTCCCACACTTGGGTGTGAGACTGGATTAAGTGCCTGCTACAGACATGCACAGTTGTTGCATCCCACCCCTATCAGCTTACTGCTAAGACGGTACCAACGAATGAAGCTCTGCTTTTTACCCATTTAAGACTCCTTCCCCTGTTAGGCAATCCTGAAATCTCCAGCTAATTGCAACTGAGAGCCACCGTACCTCTGAGAACAGAGGGTGTAGGGAATAAAAAAAAAATCTAAGGCAGCGATGTGTGATCACAAGGAGACAAAGGTACCTGAGGGGCAGTTGGCACTGCTCACATCCATGCCTGAGCACTGATTTTGCAGGCAGCTGACCAGGGGCTTTGTTTCCAGCCTCCCTCCATAAGCTAGACTGGCTTCCATCACCATCCATCTGTCCTCCTGCAGCACAGAGAGCCTGCTGTCTTATTTAATAGTACTTACCCCTGCAAACAGGTTCTCACTCTTTGAATGTGCTCCTTTGGTATTCAGTCTTTAGCACTAATACAGAAAGCCTTCAACAGCCCAGAGACACATCATTGCCTCCAGGCAAGGGCTGTGCATCCAGTTTCTGCACAGGACAATAGCCAGAGCACAGTGCAGCTGAGGGATGGCCACCCAGGACAGCTGTGTTGGGCTTCTAGACCTAGCATGACCTCTCTTCCACATAATAGTAATTAAAAAACACCCAACTTTTCCCTTCAGAAATCGTTTGGCTCTGCCCAACACTGACACTCCAGAGCTGGTGACAGGAAATGTCCATATACCAATGTCCTGTGCTGTAGATTTCATCCCGTGTGTGTCTTCCTTAAGGGAGATGCTCTTCATCTTCATGAAGATGTGAGCACAGAGGGGCTCACCAGCTTGGGGCTGCACCTCAGATTCTCTGGCAGCTCATCACAAAGGAGCCAAGCACTCCTTGCATTTCCATGCTCCTTGGGGAACGTGCCTCCTTCCTGCAGCCAGGCCAGAGCATTTCAGTGATGCAGGGATGAAAACGCACCCAGACGCTGCTATGGCAGTCTCTGCTCACAGTCACTTGGTTTCATAAAACGAGTTTTCCTTTCCAAGAAGCTTGTCACCAATCCTGCATTGCCCTGGTACAGTGCTGACACCCAGCAGCATGCCTAGGTAAAAGACCTGACCATGCTTACCATGTGATCAACGCCACACGCCACATCCACCACCTCACCGGGTACAGTCACCTGCATAAACACAGGAGAGTGGGTTATTTATCAAGCTGTACTTCACACCTGGTATTTCCTACTTCTCATCCTCCTTCTGCTCAACATGCCAGCTAGTCTCACAGGGATTTGTACCAATGCAAGTGTCAACTTGAAAGCACAGAAAGAGTAAAATTCAGCACCAGGCAGGCTTGTGCACTGAGCTGTGAAATACTCCTCCTTCTCCTTCACAGAAGCACATAAAGCTTTGGAAGGAGAAAGAAGAGCAGGCTCACTAGCAGACAGTGAGGAGATTGTAGCCTCAGCCCATCTGTTCAGCAGCAGAAGCAGCATGACTGAAGAGAGCATAATCTAGACATTAGGAAGGGGACCTGCCCAAGCACCACAGGGATTTGCCTCTTCTTTCATCAGCAAGAACTGGAACAAGGCAAAGGCTCAACTCAGCCTAAGGCAGTTTGTGCTTTGATGCTAAGAGACCAGCTCCTCACTCCTGAAGCTTATTCACTTAAAACTGACTTCAAACTTGAGGAAAGCAGAGTCTAAAAAAGCAAGTTTTTCCTTAGAGCCAAGAGAGAGGACAGCAGCTAGTTCTAGGGCAGGAGGTCACAGACAAGGATCCCAGCACATTGCCATGGTACTGTCAGACAGGAGCTGGCTGTCTGAGAGAGCATAACCCCCATGTCCACATCTGGGGAAATTCATTCAGAAGGTCCACTCAGCCACAGCAGTGTGATTTTAGGCAAATGCTCCAGAACTGGTCTGGTTTTGTTCATTTTTAAACAAAGAAGAAAGCATACTACAGAAACACATTAACTGCAAGCTCAGACACACAGACAGGGACTCCAGGGTGATCCAACTGATTGCCTCCCTCATCTCCTACATGGAGACCAGGAGCATCTGTTAGGCTGAATGCTGAACTCCAGAACCAAAGACTCTCCTACATCCACTGAGTCTGGCTCTCAGAGCCATCAGGGAGGAAGCAGTGCAACTGGAAGCACACTGAAACAACTATGAACAGCTCAGTAAGAATCTCCTGGATAACCTGGCAGTCAGTCCAGTGACCCACCACCACAGATGGGAAGAAAGCCCACCACAATGTGGACCTGTAGCCACTACAGACCAAAATGTTCACCTAATTTAGGTGAGTAATGATTTGGACAGACGACCAATACTGATGGTTTTCTTTGCAGCATATACAAATAGAAGAGCAGGTTAGAAGGGGAAGGAAGAGGCAGTAAGGGTAGCAAGCAGATGATGGACAGGAAGGAGATGAAAACTGTTCAGATGTGGTAGCACAGCACCAGATGCTGTTTTAGGACTCAAAATCATTACTGGCATAGCAGACTAAAATGTTTACTGAATACCTCCATTCCCAGGCTACACAAGGACATCTGGAAAACAAAGCACTTCTACAGTCATCTTGGGCTTCCACTCCTTTCAGAATTACTCAACAAAACCACACAGCAAATGATGGTCCTTGCCCTCAGGATAACAAAAACTAGCCAAAGAATATACTCTTGGCTTTAATACCACCATCCTTACTCTCCATGGGAAATACTGGTCTTCCATTCTTCCAGTTCCCAGGCATCCTCTTAGATTCTTCCCCCACACAAACAGTTCTCCTCTGTCTACACAAGAGAAAAAAAAAAAGAAAATAAGAGAGTCATTAAAAACGAAGAATTCTATTTGTGATGCTGGCAAATGTGGCTACAGTGTTTCTGGGAGTATACAGGGTTATACAAGCAGTATGACAGCTACCAGATTTACTTCAGGGTACAATAAATTGTACCAGGGTACAAATAAATTGAGTTTGGAGAAAATTATGCCTAATGAGCAGTACAAGAAGCAGGTTTTGTGCCCAAGTCTTTGTTTCCCCCTCTTACACCACCTGCTTTGGAATTTTATTTGAAGGAACAGTGCAGCAGCAGAAATTCCAGGGAATCGTTTGTGAAGTGAATAATTTGTGCTGAGAGTTAGACAACTGCAGTTGATCTGTATCAGCTATCATCAGAATAAATCCAGTAAGCAAGGCAGTGAGATTTGTCCCAAGCCATCTCCTGGAGACTTCTTATTTGACTGTCTGAAAGAAGTGACCTTCTAATGACAGCTAGGCAAAGGCAAAAATTCTTCAACAGAATTGAAGGGCTTTGAGCTCCTCAGGAAAACCCACAGATCTCAGAAATGCTCAGATCAACTCCTCAGCAGAAATAACCAAAACACAATCTGTAACATAATTTTTATGTATGATTAACAATTTAAGCAGAACACTGTTTCTAACTCTCTCTGAATACCAAGGGGAGCCCACTTACAAGCACCCTGCAACCAAACTGACAGTGTCACACATACTGCTTGTCCCAAAGGACTCAGCCCTGGCATTTTTTTCCTGCTGCCAGCTGAATCTCTGAAACTGCTGCCTGATGTTAAATGACTTTCAAATTTCAAACCCTTCAAAGGCTTGGAACCCACACAGGGTGCATAGAGCACAGTATCATAACCTCTGCATATTAAATGCTTGGGGGTCTGCCCACCTCAGGCTGCTAACTCAGTTGGCCAGAAATGCCAAGAAACTCTGGTATCTACCTTCATTTAGACTCAGTTTTAGTCTGGTCATTTATCACATTAATTTTCTACACTGCTAAAGTGCAGCAGACTGACTCATTCTATACAGGAAAATGAAGAAGTCTTCTGGATTCCGTGTATGAGAACAGTTTTTTGTGTTAAGACAAATAACACTTCCTTAATTAAAGCGTAAGTTAGCACAAAATGTATGCCAGGAACCAAGCTGACACCTGTAAATTTGCTGTCTGCCTCCCTGCTGCTGCATTCCAGTGTGCCTTCAGTTTCAAGAAAGATGGGGTTTTTTTGTTTTGTTTTGGCTTTTTTTTCTTTTTTTCTCTTCTGCCAATAACACAGCAACATGACCTCTCCATGACAGCAGGATGAGAAACTTACTTGTAAGTGCTGCAAAGTGGCTGAGTCCACAGCGAACATGAGCAACACGGATGTCTGGAGTGAGGTCTGACCAGCCAAAAAGGCTGGGTGGGATCATCTCTGGCACTGCTGTCTCCATTACGTTTGGTCCTTTCCCAAGAATTCCATATCCCCAGACAAAAACATTTCCTTCTTCTACATTACAAAAGAACACATTTTTAAGAAAGTCTGTGCTTGTGAAATTCACGCCACAACCAAGAGTTAATTAGAACCAAAGGGATATTTTCCTTTCTTCCAGCTAAACTCTAACACTTCTTGATTATTTAAAATCTGCAAATAATGCATTCCCATCCAAATGCCTCAATCTTTCCCTAAGCTATGCAAGCAAATCAAGCCCCCTAGGCAGAACTTTGATGGGGAAATAATACCAACACAAGAGTGAGCTGGATAAAATACTTCAGCTTACTGACTGATAGGACAGAGGTTGAGAGTTTATTATCATGGCTTTCTTCTTTGATGCATGCCCAAACCAGCAATTGGATGTCCCTCTGCCTGGCATTCTGCCTTAAGCTGAGTGCCTGGGAAAGGCAGGAGCTGCACATCATAGGAAAGAGTAAGTTTCTAGGTCAGCTAGCTCTGTTCCCTTCACATTAGAAGCTCTGGTCATCACAATACCCCCATTATAAATATAAACACCTTCATTGAGATAATCCTTTAAGAAAGCAATACAATTCCCTCCCTCATTCCTTCATGCAGCAACCCTCCAGCTATGCTCCCCAGACACTGACAGTCACTAAGAACAGTCACTAAGGACCTGCTGCACAGTTTCACTGTTCTCAGAACTCTCTTCTTTCCATGCTAGTTCATTATTTATAGACATGTCAGATTCATATGGAGTCTGAAGGGTTCTACCTTCTCTCAAGTGTTGCCTTACTTCCTCCCTATACCCATACTCATTACAGGCCATACTCAGTATGACCAGCAAAAGAGAGCAGAAGAGCAAACAGCTGCCATGCTCTTGCTCTAGCCTGTAGGAACACTCACAACAGCACACACTGGAAGCAATGCTCTGCTTTCTGTAGTGAAAACAACTCCTCTAGTCTATTCCTAGATCACATTTCTCAGTCATCCAGCTTTCTTCATAACATACAGTATTTCCCTGTTTCCAGAAAACAAGACACTTGTTTCATAATGTTACAATCCACCTACTGTGTGGCCTTGCACCAAAGTCAATTCTAGAAGTGAACTCACCTGTCAGCACAATGTTGCCAGACCCTCCACAGGCAGCCTCCTTTATCTTCCCAATCTTGAATGGTAAATGCCTGGGAATATTCACCTGTACATGATTGCAGAAGAGTTGTTAGAGACAAGGTAAACTGCAAACTAGACATACATTTTAACTTGTTCTCTAGTTCTGGTTAGAGCTTACATACATTGGATTCCTGATACCTTTATTGCCTGAATAGTAAAATGAGTCCAAGTCCCAAAATTAAAAAAAATCTACATGAAATTCATTAAGGTGAGGGAAATTAATGTGATAAAGTGGGGAAACATACTGCCCCTTAAAGCTACACAAGCATGTCAGACAGGTTGGTTTTGTAAGCTTATGTAAAAGCAGCCTGCTAGTGGTGCTTGTATCTCCTGTCAAAAGAACCCAGAACAGGGGGAAACATGTAATTTTTAACTCTGTGCCCAGCAGCTGCACTGAAACAACATAAAAACACACCTTAAGGTCAACTGACCTGTGTGGTTTCTGTGACAGAGGCCAATTGCAAGTATTCGGAATTTCCCCAACCAAAGACATCTCCTTCATCTGAAACAGCCAGACAACAGTCCCCATAGGAAGAGACCTGGATAATGTTTACTCCAGCAATGTCACCATGCAGCTTAGTAGGAACACTGGTAATGTTATAGTGTCCAAGACCTGAAAGGAAAAAAAGTAGAGTTGTGAAGAAACGTTTTTTCCAGATGCACTTTGAGGGCCTGCATAGGACCATTTTTGTCATGCTATAACAAAATCACACTTCCTCTGAAATAAATCTTTCTGTCCATACTGCTTACTGTCTACCAGCTGCAGCAGACAAGCAATCACAACACAACTTCCACTAGCCAAAGCCAGCTCTCTGGAGTACACAACAACTTCATACAATCACACCCTGAAGAGTCTCGTATCTCTTGCTGGATGGACCAAAGTATTCAAAGAACAATAACCAAGCCGGGCAAATATCCCAACAGAGATGAAGTTTCACAAACTGGCTGCATCCTGTCTTCTGCAAGGAGAGCCATGAGTGATAGCACACTCCAATCAGTTAGACAACAGCAGGGGAAATGGCAAAAGAGGCTGGGAAGCAAACACTTTACATGACAAATTGCTGCCTGAAAAAGAGACCAGAATGACAGCCGGGTTACGCTATATTGGCACAAAAGAATCATGGGAAGAACTCAGCTTTGGGAGCAGCAAAACGAATAAACAGTAGGAATGACTGTGAGGAGGAAGCTCTCTGCAGCAAGAACCACCACAAAAAGGCCTTTCCCAAGGATCCCAGGCTAAATCATGCAACAGCTACCAAAGCACTCGTCAGTGTGAAAGAGCAGAACAGACCCCAAAACAACAATCAGGAAGGCAAAGCCACCATCAAACTGAAGAGCAAAGCTGCCCATGTCACTTCCACATCCCCTCAGAAGCTTTAAACGTAAGATACACTCTCCTTGGATTGCCAGGGTGGCATCCTAAAGCTCCTCAAAAAATGAACTGGATTGTCTCAGTTTGGTTACACACAAGTACTGAAAACATCTACACACAACTGGAAACATTAGCAGCCCCTTTCTGTCCACACATGCATGACAAATACACATCACAACTTCTCAATTAGGACAGCTTGCTATATTCATCAACACCCTGAAAAGCAAGTTGAGCTGAGTTCCTACCTGTTTGTCCATCAGCTCCCCATCCACATGCATAGACTGTACCTTTCTTGGTTCTAAACAGACTGTGGTCCTGCCCACACACAACCTGCACACAAACACAAACTCAGAGTTAGCCAGGAAAATTCACATGTTCAGACTTGATTTAGTGAAGCATTACTAACAGATAAATTTAGCAATGAACCTCTATGATGTCCATCAGTTCAGATTTTGACCTTTCTCTCCTGATCACATGGCTCTAGAGAAAGGGAAAGCCACGAACCACAAGATACATCACAGAAAACAGCAGAATTTTCTTTATGGAAAGTGATGCTGCAGTTGATTTGTTTTAAGATCCAAAACAAGGAAAGAGCTCGATTCAGCAGTACAACACAATAAAAGCAGCAAAAAGTAAATAAGAGCTTTCCCTTCACAGGATGCTAACCACACGATTCTTGATGCCAGCTACAAACTGCTATGGGTTCTTTGCCATGTAAGTGCTCTAGGCACACAGCTGCTTTCAAATCTATATTTATGTTGAACCCATCATGCCTGCCACAGGCTTGGCATGAATTAAAGCCAAGGAAAAAGCCATTCAAAAGCAGACATTAAAAATTAAACAAGGATTAAAGGAATTTAATCAACAAGTTAAGACTACCAATATTAAGCACATGACTGCTGTTATCAAAGTACAAACAGGTACCAAGTATTCAACCCCCCTGAAAAAAAATAAAACCATGGTAAGTCCAAACAGAAGTTTTACAAGCCAAATTCAAAACACTTTTAGGATGAACCACAGCACAGTCTCACCAGGTGGGCATAAATTAATGACCCTTCCCTGAAATGTCTGCCCACAGAGTATGGCTACAGGGGCACAGAGATACCAACAAACTGCTCCTATGCCTGGGAATGCTGCAGCCATGGCAGGTGTTTCTGCAGTCCCTTGCTCTCCTAGGAACCTGACCTAGAGCTGGCTAGTCTAAGTTGATGGTTTCACAGCTCATTTTTGAAAAGGCAAGGAAAAATTTTCAATTCCTAAGCAACATGAAAGTGATGAAAGGGAACAAGAAATCATGACAGGAAGAGAGTAGTGAAGTGGACAGCCCAGAAGTAGACACAGTACTCAGAGTGTGGCTGAGTAGAAAAGAAGAATCATCTTCTTGACCTGCAGGTAACACTCCTAATGCAGCCCAGGGTATAATTAGCCTTCTCTACAGCAAGGCACATTGCTGGGTCATGGCCAGCCTGGTGTACCCTAGGGCCTTTTCCACACAGCTGCCTCCCAGACAGTCACCCCTAGCCCATGGTGGTGTCTGAAATTGTTCTTCACCAGCAACAGGGCTTGGCCATTTCCACTGCTGAACTTGATGAAGTTCAAGTAGGCCTGTTTCTCCAGCCTCTGGATGGCAGCACCACCCTCTGGTTTATTAGTCACTCCTGAGAGTTTTATGTCATCTGCCAGCTGCTCAGGGAATGCTCTGTGATCCAGATCACTTGTGAAAATGTAAACAGGATTGGACCCCAGATCCCTGGGGTACTGCACTTGTTACTGGTTTCAACTCAGCTTCAAGCCAATGACTGCAACCCTCTGAGCTTGGCTGTTCAGCTGGTTTCCAATTCATTTTCAGGACTGAGTTCAGATGATCCTCTTACCTGGACAACTCTGCTATCAAATTCCTTCAGCTGATGAATGAGATGGCTTTCACTGGACACCAAAAAACCACCAAGAAGAGAAAAGGCAACACAGAGGATTTCAGAAGACTGCAAAAAAACACAAAGGTAAACCTGCCTCTACTGAAAGCCACTTTATTACCACAAGTAGAGAAATTTGTTCACATGTAGTTTCACTTCAAAATATCTGCACAAAGAAGGAACATATTTCTATATTCTCTTATTTAAGAAGTTAAGAACTGTCACTTTTTAAATAAAAGCTCTTGTCTTCAAAGACAGTCCCTAGACCAGAATGAGCAGAGATACTAAGCAATACTGTAGCACCCATATAAACACTGTACTTAGCTAGAGATAAACCAGATATCCCAGATCACAGTGGAGTGCTAACATCCCTGTCACTTTTTCACAATACCAGGAATTATGAACAATCCAATGACTGACTTCCAGTATCAAGAGTAACAAAAGCTACATAATTACACCTATTTTCTCAAACTTTGTAGACCAAGTGTTGTGGATCACAAACAGAGCAATGAACAATATTTTTTTTTGGTCCTACTAAGGAACCAGAAACTCAGCATACTCCCCCTATTCACTTACTCTATCATACAGAGCACTCTGAGCATATGCTTTGGTGCAACCCACTAAAAACCCAATGAAGGAAAAGCACTACAGATCCAGAGGCAGTTACAGCAGAGACTTCACAAGAGGATGCCTCTGCCATAACTAAATGGCACTTCTAACATCCTCAGGAACAGCACACGTACTCCAAACAGCTAAAGGGAGAAAGCCCAACTACTACTAACACCAATTAGCTAAAACAATTTATGAAGGCTGGGTTCTCTCACTTTGCCCTGCAAGAACTGTCCCATGCTGACATTCTTTTGTCTCTTTTGAATGTGGTCAGCAGAGTGCTGGTGCCCAGTGTGGGTTCAAAGTCAGGCTGCTTGTATGGTGCCTGCAGCACAAAAGCGTGTTCTCAGACTCCTTAATCTTAAATGGCATGCTTATACTACCACACCTTTTCCACCTTCAGGCTTTTCTGCAGGGTTGTTTTCATGCAATTATGTTTCCAACATTAAGAAAGTTCAGTATCTTTGAATTCTCACCTGTAAATTTCATCTTCAACAACCTTCCGGCCACACTGTCCGTAAGAATTGTTTCCCATTGTGAAAACTGAAAAACAATGATAAAACACACTAGTTTTATTACTGCCCAATCCCCTGAAAGGCCCTTTTCAGGTCCTCAAAATATTTTCACACAGTTTTAAGTATGAAAGGTGGAGCACAGCAATATAAAAATTGGCATAAGCATTTTTCAAAGTCCACATCAATTAAAGTGACTGAATCCATTTTCAGCACATTTCAACATCCAGCAGTACTGTTGCAGGCACACAAGCAATACCTGGAGCCTGCTGTCTGTCACAGTGGGGAATTGCCTGGTTCATCCTGCCACTGTCAAAGAGACTCAGAAACAGATCAGCACTCCCACAGGAGTGGGAATCAACAAACCAATCAGCTCAGCCACTAAGAAGTTATGCTGGATCACCTGGTGCAGCACTGAAGCTCCTGCACCAGAGAGTTCCCAGAGATGTGGAGAGACGATTCATGAACAGGATCTTCTCTATAAAGGACTATTAATTAATTGCTTTTATAAACACAGCACTCTGGGCCTTAAAGGGGAAGTAACATAGGAGTACTGGCATAGTCACCCAAATCTGTGTTCAAGAACACGTCTGAGTGGACAAGACAAACAGGCTGCACTCAGCCAGGCCTGGGGCTAGAGAAACAAACTTTGTAGTAAAAAGCTCCCAACACATTTACAACTTGAGCCAAGTGAAGCACGCAGCTTTCCCTTGCAGAAGCAACCCCACAAAGGCAAACAGCTGCCTGCATCCCATTTACAGTGCAACAGCCCACCTGGGATATAGTTCTAAAGGACAGAAGACAATTTTTTTTAAGCTTTTAGTAAAAGCATAGCCAGGCACCCCTTGACATCATCAGCACAAGCAACACTGTACCTCCTTCACTATCTGTCAAGACCAGGGAATGGGCTCTCCCACAGGACACTTGCAAGACTCGAGTTTGCTGCGGTTTCTCCAGTGGCAATGGAATTGGAGATGGTTCCAAGACATATTCATAGCCCCTAGCTTAAGGAGAAGAGAACAATTTTAAGTCAGTAGCTTCCACAAAGTAAGTTCAACATACATCTGCTGATCCTGTTGTACATTCACACAGTCACTTCTGCTTTGCTATAAAAGTAGATACATTTTAGAAAGCCAAGATACTAAGCTAAGAGGCTGGCAGGGATTTATCAGAGGGAAAGAGATGGTAAAAGCTACGGAGATAGCTGAAGCCAATAATCACTACCTAAACAAAAGTCCACCATAACTAGAGGGTGAATGTTATTAATGCTTCAGGTGGCAAATTGTGAAACTGAGGCTTTCACCCACATGTTCAACCACTTTGGTGAATACAGATGTATTACTAGAGCTTAATATCATGCACAAACATTTTGTGCAACTGGGGATATTGCAAACAAGGTACAAGAGCAACAATCACAAAAATCTATCAGGAAAGGTGAACAAAAACATCTTAGTGCTTCATATTTAAAGAAAAGTAGATTACAGAACTTTCAGAAATAAGGAATGCAAGAAAGACTAGCTAAGCTAGGTCCATAGGGAATAAGACATCTAACGTTTATGAAAAATGACATGCTATACTTTAAAAAGATTTAGCAACTTGAAGAACAGGTAATCAGTTACAGTCAACTGAGAGGTGGGGAGAAAGAACATCAAACCATAAATCAATACTAGGGAAAAGGTTAAGAGGAGATAAAAAGCCTTGATACCAAAGTCACTGTAATAAGTGAAATCATATCCCAGAGGACCCAAAGCAATATTGCACACAGGCAGCAGTGCTATACTGGTTCTTGCTGCCTTCAATAAAAATAAAAACCAAAAACTAAAAAAACCACCAACAACAACCAACCAAACAACAGAAAACAACAATAACAAAAACACTATCCAAGATTAAAAAAAAAATTAAAATTAAAAGATCTACAAAAGATCTTTTGCAGCAAGACACTACTGGCCGTGAGGACAGGCAGCACAACAGGCAGCTTGTCAATGGTGGGCATCTGCCATGGAACAGAGCAGGAAATTAAGGCAACCAACTTTCTATCTGTCTAGAAACACTTGGAAGTCACAAAGCAAAATAATCTTTTCCTCTCTCTGTTCCCTCAGCAGAAAGACACATGCTACTGGGATCTGCAGTAACCATCAGTGATAGCTGATTTGGAGAGAAGAGACAATGAGGTGACTAAGGAACAGTGGTGTGAGCATGAAATATTAGTTGTTTGGATACAACCATCTAAAAGTCAGAAGGCTGCAAATTCCCTTGGAAATGAAGCATCTACAGCAACACAGTGCTGGAAGCAGCAGGAACTAAAGTCAGGCTGTAAAACAGCAATGAGCAACACATCCCAAAGGAAAACTTGTCTGGGGGGACATGGAGCAGTAGCAATCCCACTGATCTTCACCAAATTTTCAACCAATCTTGCCAAACACACTCTCTTACTTAGCAGGGCTTGAACTGCAAAACTCTTTAACCTATTTCTGGATTCTCTGACAAAAATAATTTCCAGGTCAGATGAAAAACAAGGTAATTGCAAGACACTCCTGAGACATCAGCACGAACAGAACTAAGACTCAGCAAGATCTGAAACCTTTAAGAGCAGAAGCTTGTGCAGCCCCTGCATTCTGCAGCTGCTGTTCAAGCACACACTTGCTGTGTGTACACTCTTACAGAACTATCCAGTGTGCACCACAAAGCTGCACCATACCAAACCTCAACACTGCAGTTTTCTTTTGCTTCTCCACCAAGTTTAATCTTCTGCCCACATCAGACACATCCTACCTTGATGGATTACACTCTTATACACCATAATGACAAAAACTGCTTTTATTGTGATTATCCTCAACTGTTTATGGAGGAATGTCTATGCAGTCAGTCATTCTGAGGAAACTGTGTTTTTCCTGTCTTCGGTAGTAGGTGGCAATGTTCTGCACAGAAATCATCTTAAATGAGTTTGAAAGCCTGGTGTAAGACAAAATGACTGAAAAACATGTTTTTCCTTCAAAATGCAACCTGCTATTAAAATAACTTTAAAAGA
Organism: Dicaeum eximium; assembly: GCA_013396995.1. NCBI lineage: Eukaryota > Metazoa > Chordata > Aves > Passeriformes > Dicaeidae > Dicaeum > Dicaeum eximium. The sequence goes on from VWZP01010576.1 coordinate 754,509, forward strand.
AGCCCTACAGCTTCACAAAATCCCCACAAACTGTATTAAAAATCCTCTAATTGGGAAGGAGGAATAAAGGACTTTACTTTTTAAAGTGCAAAGGCAACAGAAGTCAGCAAACCATCCTGCCAAAATTGTTTACTTAACTACACTGTGCCTACTATCAAACGATAGATTCCAAGCCACAAATTAACCAACATCACACTTTGCAGAGTAAACAGCTACATTCCTATCCAGATAAAACTAATTAAGTGCAGTGTACAGAACAAAAGCACACGTTAACCAATTACAAAGCACACAGAAACACAAATAAATTTCAGAAAAATATGTTTAAAAAAATAAAGCACAGCCTTGGACTGCATCAATGCCTTCTGATGTTTTTCCACATCTCCAAACACATGAAGATTCCTGTACCACAGGCATACTGCACTGTCACCCTGTTAGTTTTTGAAACACTTAAATCCTTACTTTGATCTCTTCTGCTTCTCTGGAATCCAAGCTGGGAATCCTTGTTGAGCCCCATGCCCCACACTTTGGTGATGTCTCTGGTATTAGAAGCCAGCAGTGTGAATCCATAACCACAGGCAGCAGAGGATATCTTTGAAGACAGAAAAACCCACATCATTCAGTTAGAAACTGGCTTAGGAAAGCAAATTTCATTCCATGCTACTTATTCATCAGCACTCATTCTTCATTAAGCTACATTCACATACAGTCCAAATTCATGGCATGCATGGTCTTGCAAAAATTATCAGTCTTCCATGATAAGCACAAAGGTGAAAACTCAGATCCAAGCATTCTGCCTTAAAAGTTTTGGTTTTGTGTGCATACATCTTTACTTCTGCATTATCTTGGCCCCATTCAACACCACATAAAGACTTGTTTGCTGACTTGCATCAGCAGATTAAAAAAAATAAAGAAAGAAAAAAAAAAGATACAGAGATATTAAGAGAACAACATGTTTTACTCCTTTTGACAAAAAAAGCCCAGCATAAGAACCGCATGAGGAGCAACTGCGGTCACTTGGTTTGCTCAGCTTGGAGAAATGGAGACTGAGGTCAGATCTCACTGGGGTCTGCAGCTCCTCCCGAGGGGCTGCTCTGGGACCAGAGACAGAACCCCAGGGCAGCTGTGCCAAGGGAGCTTTAGACTGGATATCAGGAAAAGTTCTACCCCCAGAGGGTGGGCGGCACTGAACAGGCTCCCCAGGGAATGGGCACGGCCCCAAGGCCCCAAGGAGCGCCCGGACAACTCCCTCAGGGGCAGGGCGGGACTGCGGGGCTGACTGCGCAGGGCCAGGAGCGGGACTCCATGGGCCTTCTGAGTCCCTTCCAACTCACGATATTCTGTGAATGCTCTGACATTCTAGACTAGACAGCAAAGCACGAGAAAAACACGCAGGCAAAAGAATAACATTTTCAACACAAGGTTCCCATTTATCAGGTGGGAGCAGCCACGGAGCCACTGGAAGGGGCCCGTTTTATGTGGCAAATGTTCTTCACACCCTGGCTCTCTAATGCCTCTGAGACAATTACAAATACAGGTTTCCTAAACTATACGCTGCTGCAGTTCAAACAATTATCATCCCAAGCGATACCACTATATCGATAAAAAGCCACTGAGCCACAGCAAAGCCTTTAACCCCGATTCAGTAACGCCGTTCTCGGCTGTGCTAAGCCCTGACCAGACTCCTGAGGCCGGGGGGACACGCTGGCCCCGCTGGATCGGGCCCACCTTCTCCTCCGTCTCCAGGCGGTACGGCGTGGCTTGGATGCGCCGCGGCTTCTTCCAGCCCGCGTCCGGCTTCACGAAGCTGGGGATGCCCAGGGCGCCCGAGTAGCTGAAGCCCCACACGAACACGCGGTCCTTGCGCTTGGCCGCCTTCCCCGCGTACTGGAATACCGGGACAGCCTCCTCGGCCTCCCGCAGCTGGCGGGTGTTCGGCGGCCCCGCCGCCACGCAGAAGCCCCTGCGGAGCAGGCGCCGCGCCAGCCCCGCCATGGTTCCCCTCAGGCCGCCGCCATCTCGGCTCTCCCTCACACGCGGGCCCGCCCAGCGTCACCTCCCCTGCACGCACGCGCCCGGCCGCGGCGCCTCCGCGCGCTTCTCTTAAAGGGGCTGCGCCGCCCTCTGAGGGGACGGTCGGTGCCCGCCCGGACCCTGGGCTGGCTCTGAACCTACAGCCGGACCTGACCCTACAGCCCGGCCCAAACTCACGTCTAAACCTACGCCGCGACCTAGACCTAAATCTAAACACACCCCCAGACCCCAGTGTGGACTTAGACCCAGCCCCAAACAAAGAGCAAAACTGAAACTCAGGCCCAAACCGACACATCGACCCAGACCCATCCCGAACCCAAAGCCAGACCGAGATCGCACCCAAAGCCAGACCGAGACCGCACCCAAAGCCCGACCGAGATCGCTCCCAAAGCCAGCCCGAGATCGCTCCCAAAGCCCGACCGAGATCACTCCCAAAGCCAGCCCGAGATCGCTCCCAAAGCCCGACCGAGATCACTCCCAAAGCCAGACCGAGATCGCTCCCAAAGCCAGACCGAGATCACTCCCAAAGCCAGACCGAGATTGCTCCCAAAGCCAGACCGAGATCACTCCCAAAGCCAGACCGAGATCGCACCCAAAGCCAGACCGAGATCACTCCCAAAGCCGGCCCCGTCCGGCACAGCCATGACAGGCCCGGCCGTGGCGGTAACCAGAGGCAGCCGTCCCAGCACACTCCGTGTGTGAAGCAGCCCTGTCTCAACACCGAGCCCTCGCTTTCCTCTGAGGGAGCCAAGCAGCCATCTTCCAGGAGGAAGCTGCTGACCTTTCATCCCCCCAACTAAATTTCCTCGCTGCCGGCATTTTTTTGCAAGACACCCTTGCCCAGTATCCACCTGGGAGGAGCACCTTTCCTGCTGCCATGCCCACACCGCTCCTCAGGGTCTATCAAGTGTGTCTCCTTTATTGATGAAAACCACAAAAATAATTCAAAATACAAAGAGGTAATAGAAGGGCATCTAGAGATGAGGACTTGGTGCTTCTAAGGATCTGGTAGAGCAGGGCTGGTCCCTCCTCAAAGTGCTATTGTGACACCTCAGGCTGGCTTGATGGAGGATGAGGATGGGCACTGGGCCGGGCTGATATGGCCAGCGGCCTCCCTGGCCTGTGGTGGCTGCCAGAACCACCTGGATCCCTGGTCCAGCTCCAAGCCCTAGCTGCACAGGAGCTGGAGGAGATGAAGCTTTGGGTGGCCAGTGTGGGGGCTCACAGGATCCTCACAGGATCTTCCTCCATGTGCTCTCAGTGCAGCGGTTCAGGATGAGGTCTTTGCTGGGACGGGGAGGAACAGCAGGTTGAGCTTTGGGCTTGTTGTCCTCTGGCTCATTTTTCTCAACTGCAAGTAAAAAAGATGTACAGATGGGTCACAGCTCCCCACCACACACCACCCTCATGAACATTCAGCAGCTTTCTTACGTAATGGCCACCAAAGCTCCTGCCTCTCCTCCTGTCCCTGCTGCATGTAGTGGTCTTCCTGTAGGTCATGGTGTTGGGATGTGCCCACCAGTGCCTGCTGTGAACTGTGCTCAGGGAAAATCTGTCTTTAGGTCTGCATGAGGTCTGCCCATCTTTAGCTCTGGGAAGGCCATGGATACTGCATGGGGACTAGCAGATCTATAGGGCTTACCTCAATGTCTACCTCTCTCCTTCTTCATGAAGAGATGCTTTTTACAAGAGCCTGAACTGGTAGGACAAGGGGAAGTGGCATCACACTGTCAGAGCCAGGGTTAGATTAACTATTAGGAAAAAATGATTTCCTGTGAAGGTAGTAGGACACAGGCTTCCCAAAGAAACTGTGGCTGCCCTGTGCCTGGAAGTGTTCAAGACTAGGTTGGATGAGGCTTGGAGCAACTTGAAAAAGTGGAAGCTTGGAATGAATTGGTCTTTAAGGTCCCTTCCTACCAAAACCGAATTCTATAATTCTATGATTCTTCATGCAACACTTCCTTCTGGGGGCTCTGCTGACAGCTAACATACATGGTGATTGCAATGGTAATGGCAGCACGAGAGAGATTCGGCGCACAAAGGAAAGCACAGGTCCCAAATGTGGGTTGACCTCCTTCCAGGGCCATATTCTGCTCTGTCTGACCTATAGCCAGGGGTAAGAAAGCTCATTGAAAGAAACACCTCCCTGCACAGACTTTCCCCATGGGAAAAGGGCAGATAGGCATGGGATGACCTCAGTGTGCCACCCTGCTCCAGCTGCCAGCAGGGTGGGGGGCATGGGTGATGCCTGCAGGATCCCAGTTCCATTGAGACTTACTGATGACATTGGCCTTGTTCTGGAAATTTCCCCGCATGTGCCGCCGGTTCTGGATGTACTTCCTGCTGTTCCTCCTATAGGTCTCCTGGCTGATTTGCTTCCGGCCCTGCTTGTGGATGCTCTTCACATTTCGGATGGTGGATCTGCAAGGAGTGAGAAACAAAACTTTCAGTTTTCATGCTGAAAGCTTTCACACGACACACTTCCTTTCCCCACACTTCCTCCCCTGCTTCACCCAAACCCCAATTTCTGCTTTTGGGTTTTCCCTGGTGGATGCCAGCTGTTGAGGGCAGCCATCACTGAGACACAATCTACATGTTCAGGGCAGCTGGATGGTGCTTTGCAAGCAAACACTGAAGGGTGAACCCTGAGCACAAGTCTGGAAAGTAATGATAGGGATTGGTGAGGAAGATTGGGCTTAAGGTTGGAAGGATGAGATGGGCATGAGGTTCATCCAAGAAAGCCCCAGAAGTGATCTACAGCTTTTTGATGAATGAACATACAGCACCTATACTGGCCACAAAGTTGAGGTCCCTGCTGTGGGGCTTGGCATGGCTCCCAGCTGCTCAAGGGTCAGATACAGGGGAATGGAGTATGGGGCATGTGTCAGTGTGCACCTGGATGTGCGGTGTTCAACCCACAGGAGAGAAACTACTGAGAGAAGTGAAAGGCTGAGCAGCATAGGGCTGCTACAGGGGAACCCCCAGCACTGGAGACTGTCCCTGGGCAGGCAGACAGAGGCCCCTGCTTTGTCTTCAGTACCATGGCAGGAGTGAGGTGGCTCCTGATGTCCACCCCACGGTATCCTCCTCCTGCTCTTCTCAAAGAAATGTGCCTCTCTGCCTTCAGCCCCTTTCTGGTCTGAGCACATAGCCCGGGTCATAGCAAAGCTTCTGCCCACAACAGCAGGTTAACATTGCCACAGGGCTTGGCCTGGCTGCCAGTGCCACGGAGGCAGCAGTCACAATGGCAGGGCCACAAGCCACTGTCCTTGGAAACAGGCCACCTAATCTCCCCCAAGGCTACCAGCAAACATCACTCTGCTCAAATAGGTGGATCTGGACCATTTTACACTGTCTCACGCTCAATCCATGCTCCAGTGAAACTGGATTTGGAGAGATTTTATAGCGGGCCTGATGTGTCATCTTGCAGAAAAAAGAGATAGCAGCAAGTTCTGCCCTTTCTTAGCCATTCCCTTTGCATTGGAATTCATAAGTTATTATTGCTTTTTATCTTTTTAATCAAAGTAAAATCCCTTGCATTAGTTCAAATCCTCCCATTAGATTAGGCCACTTGGCAGCTCCATTAAGTCAAATCGCTTCTTGCCTCTGAAAGATTCAGTGCACACACTTAGGAAGTAAGAAAATGGCCAATTTGAAAATTAAACAAGATTAGCCCAGAAAATAAACTTTGCAGAAGGACAAGGAGAAATACACCTGATGGGTGGACCTGTTGCAGCAAGGATCTTGGAGCCCTGAATCAGCAGTGCTGGGGTGCCTGTGGTAGTTGGGAAGCACAGAGCTGGTGGGAGGACAGCCCTGGTCTGTCTGTGCCCTGCTTACATTTCTCCAGACAGTTCCTCACTGGCAGGGCAAGCAGGTGACACCACAGCACCCTATTTAATGTCATCTCCCTCAAGGAAGAGAGAGATGTTCTTCTGCCCTCTGCACAGAGCTTCTCCTACCTCCGTGGAGGAGCACCCCGGTTCCTCAGCTCACTCTTCACAGAGGTGTTCACCTCCCCAGCTTTCTGCAGGTACATGGCAGGGTAATAACCTGTGGTTTCATCCTTCCTGCAGGGCAACACAAAGCAACATCACTTGCAGTCGTGGCTCTGCAACCACCTCCTCAGTCCAGGAGAGAGATTTGATCATTCTTGTGGGTGGTCACAGAGTCCCAGAATGGATTGGTTAGAAGGGACCTGAAAGGACCTCATTCCACAGGCAGGGACACTTTCTCCTAGAATAGGTTATTCCAAGCCCCATCCAACCTGGCCTTGAACTCTTCCAGCTCAGGACATTCCATGAGTCATGGTTCATGCCTGTCCCCTTCTGGTGCTGTATGGGTTACCTCTCATGTTCCTTGCAGCTGGGATGAAAGTTGATGTTTTGCAAAGCAAAATGTGCCAGAACAATTAGAGGCAAAATAACAGATACTTTTTTTTTTCCATCAGCCTCCTTCTTGGATATTTCTGAAGCCCTCAGCAGAGGAGTTTCCAGCTGCAATGTTTAATATTTGGGAAAGAACAGACTCTGAGAAGCAGCCATGCAAAAGGAAGTGCTGGGCAGTGGCACCAAAGATGCCATGGCTTTCCCTGATGTGCAGAACCATGGATGCTCCCTTCCCTCTGCCTGAGTGCTGCTCACCTGACCTGTTCATGGCATCTCTCACCTGATGACCCACCAGCCATCAAGGAGCTTGTGGATGACTTCAATGGTATCACCCTCCTTGAGGGTCAGCTCATCTTCTTCCACAGCAGTGTAGCTTTTTTGGACCAGGTATGCTTCACCTACACACAAAATGGGGATGGAGAATCATGTGACACCTCAGGCATGGGGGCTGAACCTCACCAGCCACTGAGAAGAGGAGGCACCAGAGCATTAGGAGGCACCCTACATTTTAGGTAAGACTCAGGGTGCTTCAGGTTTGGATTCAGACTTCCCCCAGTCTTGTCATTGCCCATGGCACATCCCAGCCCCTTCACCATCTCTCCATTAGAAAGCTTTTGGGTGCACACCTCCCTCTGCTTGAAAGTGTGTTCAGAATTCGGGTGGTGAAATGAGGCAGAAGGAAGTGTTGTGCTAATAGAGCCTTTTCCAGTGTTGTGAAACCCACAAAGCTGAAGCCTGTTGAGCAATTGGTACAAGCCTGCAGGATCCTCCCTCTGCTCCACGTGATAAAGCCCTGCTGTCATGGCAGGGTGATGCAGAGGGCAGGGAGCAGGGCCAGGCCCTGGTAAGGACAGCACAAAGGCAAAGCACTGTCAATGCCTGTGCCTGATTTGGATGCTGCACTGTGCTGTTCTGCTAAGCCAGCACCCAGCCTTCACCCAGCCAGCTCAGCATGGCCACTGGGTAAAGATCAGCCAAAACACAAATCTAATGCTGAGTTGCAGGTCATGGGAAGCCCCCAGGGCTGACACTGAGGCACCAAGCCATGAGATTTATCCCTCCTGGCAGTTCCTAGAGCAGCATCTCCCTGCCCAGTGATCCTGTTCAGTCTGAATTGCCCAGCTTTGCAGTGAGGCATCTCAGTGGAGAGCTGCAGCAGGCTGTGTTCTGACACACACACACACACCCTGGTCACCCCAACATTTTACCTGCATAGTTAGGCTCCTGCTCTTCAGACTCATCGGGACCATCTATTGGCTCCAGATAGGCAGCAGGTACCCAGCCTCGTTTATTCTTCAATTGGCAAAACCACCAGCCTGAAAAGAAAGCAACCATGGGCAAGAGCAGAGAGTGTTGTGGGGACTGGCACCAGGTCTGTTCTGGACAGGGCAGGTGCAGGCATCTCCCTGTCCTGGACCAAAGGGACAGTGCTGGGGCCAATCTCTGGTGACATGGTGCAACCAGAGAACTTGACCAGTTCATCCTGTTCCTGCTGGGCAGGAAGCCTCATAGGCTGAGGCACGGCCAGGATGTTGCAGTTTTCTAGAACTGCCCTTCAGCCTTCACTGCCATAACTAGCTCACCAGCTGTGTTTGGACACAAGATGCAGGGCAGTACTCATTCCTGCTGAAATTGTGGCAGGGACTGGGCTGGCCCTCAGGGGCTCTCCAGAGGGATGGACAAATACCGTTCTCACTCTTCTCCACGACATCCACCATGTCCCCAGCTTTGAGAGCCATCTCAGATGTGGAGCTCTTCTCATAGTCAGCGATGGCTCGGTAAGTTTGCAGGACAATGGGGCCCGTGATGTCTGCAGGAGAGAAGTGACAGATGTTTCCTCCTCCAGCCCCCACCCCAGAAACACCCTGTTGCAGGCAGGCCAAATGCAGCCCCAGGACAGCCCAAAGTGCCCTTCCAGCCTCTTTCAGCCCCAAACCAGTTGGATTCCCCCTGAGGATTTGGCTTCCCCGCAGCTGCAGCTCTGGCACAGCAACCATGCTCTTGGTGAAGGTATCTGCCATGGGATGACAACTTTCCCCAGCAGGCTTCACTGCTGCTGAGGCAGCCACTTGCAGCCCTCTGAGAGCTCTTACCAGTAAGGGTTTTCTTGGAATCCTTTGGCAGGAGGAAGACCTCAGGCTTCTTGATCCTAGACAGATCGGAGCAAAGGCAGCTCAATGCCAGCCAGCCCTGTCCATCAGCACCCTCCCTGCAGGCTAGGAATGCATCCAAGGCCAGGAATGCAGGATTTCCCTCAAAATAGCAGGCAGCTGGACTCACTGGCTGTCTGTGACAGGGTTCATGTCATCATGACGGACCTTGAAGAAGTTGACCACATGCAGACACCTGGAGATCTTGTGGGGTAGGTTGACCAGTGTGTAGCAGTACTCAGCCAGTGTGCCCTGCCTGTTCTCAGTTGAGCGCTGCCCATCAAACCACTTTGGGGCTGGGGAAGAGGAAAAAGGGCTCAGAAAAGCAGACAGAATGCCTTGTTTTTAATACTTTCCCAAGCCCACTGCTCTGAATCATTCATTTTGCTCTGCAAACAAGTGGGTCTGGCCCCGAGGTGCTGCATGGCTGCATTGTGCCAGTAAGGTGGAGCTTTGTGGGAGCCCAGCTCATGCAAGCCCAGAAATGATCCTGTTTGACTCTATTTCAGTTTTAGGGTAACTCCTACATGTGTGTTCAGACTAAGCCCAACTGCTGGGCCACAAATACAGCAGATGCACCGGGGCACCAGCAGGGGCTCAGGGGACCAGCCTGCAGTCAGAGGAGATGTGTTTATCTTCCCATCCCACTGATTATGGTGTTCTTGACTCCAGAGCTCTAAAATACTGCTGGCAATCCTGACCCTGAGCAGTGTTGAACTGCCCGTGTTGAACTGTGATGGGGGGTGCTTTTGTGTGGTCAGTGGCACCCCATGCCCCCCCAGCAGTCTGACACCTGTCTGGTCCCCAGTGCTTTCAGTTCCCCAGATGGAATAAAGATGCTTTGAACAGCCCCAGCACAGTGGGGAGCAGCTTCCATGTTGGAAGAGGCCCAGCATGGTGGTTGGTGTTAATCCAGCTGCAATGGAAACCCCCAGACTGGCACCCACACTGCTGCATACTGCAGGCTTACTCCTCCTCCAGTGATATCAACCACAACTGCAGCTCTTTTCCAGACTCCCTTCTGCCTCCTTTAGAGCAGGAAATTAAATAAAATGGAGAAGTTTTCTGACATGCACCTTGCTCAGAGACAAAGTGTCAGCTGTTTGGATCAGGAGTTCATTCTCTGTCATTGAAGACATATTGCCTTGTTTCCTCTTACAAAGTATCTGTGTTGTCCTGAGGGCATTAAGTCAACACCAGTGATGATGTCACCAAAAGAGGCTCAGCTCAGCTCCACTCCACTCAGTTCAGCCTCCCCAAAGGCAGGCACTGCACCAGCCAGAGGTCATAGGGGTTACAGCTGATTCTTCTGGAGGTCCCTCTGGGGTGCCCAGCCTTCAGAGAGGAAGGACAGGGTCTGCAGGGCTGCTGAGTGTTGGGAAAAACCACTGCCACTGCTCAGATCTTTCTGGGGTTTTGATTTCAGGCCTGGTGTACAGGAAATACTGCAGCATGCACCCATCTGGGAGGCAGCCAGCACAGCTCAACCCACCAGGGAATTTCCCAACTAGCTGCAATTTCTATTCACCCCCCAGCCACGGTGCTTGCCCCTCACCTGGCAAGTGCGGGATGATCCGGTTCTCTATGTTGATGTCCCCGGATTCAATGGGGAACATCTCCTTCAGCGCTTTCTGCAGAGCAGAGCCAGGATAACAGTGAGGATGGCACCAGAGGAACACTCTGTGACACCCACTCCTCTGCCCCTAGCTTGACTCCTTTCCTGGTGCTCACCCTGCTGCCACTAGCATGTGTTGGCTGGATCCACACCCCAGCATTCTGTGCCCCGGGACACAGAGCCAATGGCTCCCACCTTCAAGGGGCAAAGAGATCAAAGAACTGGACTCAGGAGCCTCTTTTGAACTAGGTTTGCTTTGAGGCAATTTCAGATGGCATTCACCCCCCTTTTCCTCCACCCCAAACCTGTGTGTCCTGGGAGGACTCACATGGAACTCATAGATCTCAGTAAAGCGGCGGTAGACGACCTTTTCGGAGAGGTCATTCCACTTCACCAGGAACATGTAGACCTGAGGAGCAAAGCAGAGGCTGCAGTTTTGCAGGTATAGTGGGACACCACACCCCACTGTGTCCAGGAAGCCCTGTGGAGGGTCCAGTTTCAGATAAAATTGAATGTTTTCCTTCTACCACCCCAATGCAAGTGGCTTTGTTCTGCCAGCAAATAAACTGGATACTAGGGGAGCTTGGAATGGACAGAGAGGAGACAGAAAATGCAGGTGGGTGGAAACAAAGAAGAAAAAGCCCTTTCCAAGACTGCAAAGTAACCAATGGCTTGCAAAGGAGGTGCCCAAACCTCCTTTGTGTGTTCAGGATATTTTAGTCTCTGGCTGCCTCCAGATCATGTTATTAGCCATGACCCTCTTAAAAAGAAGAGTTTAGGCCCTCAGTCCCATTTATCTAAGGAAATTTGCTGGCCAGTCCTCAGCCCTCACATGCCAGAACGCTGCTGAGTACTCACGTAGTGCTGGCTGGGGAAAAACCTTTTCTCGTAGCCCAGCAGTTCGATGTGCCGGATGAAGGCGTCCCCCATTGCTGCTCCTGCCTGCAGCGTTCTGCTCCGGACCCTGCTCCTGCCTGTCTGGGTGCTCTCCCCTCCCCTCTGCCCTCGCTCAGCTCTGCTTGTCTGAAAGCCCTGGGGAAGCGGAACTGGCGCTGCAATCACACCCGTAGTTGTTTACTCGCTGTGGTTTGTACTGAGCCGGTGTTTCCCAGCCCTGCCCAGCCCCTCCAGTGGCTCCAGGACTGGCGCCTGTGATGTCTGCATGAGGTGAGCTGGGAGCCTCGGGAATAACATGGAGAGACCTCTGCAATCAGAGGGCAGTGAAGGGTGAGGGCCAGGCTGGCTGCCCTGATATCCAAAGGACTCCTCTGACTGTTGATGCTGCCCTGTGAGGGCACAGGACACTGCAGCAGAGGGTCAAGGACAGGTGCCTTGGATATGACAGCCAGAGGCGCCTTCACCCTCTCTATCAGAGCTGGAATGGCTGAATGAAGCATGTAACGCAGTCCCTGAGCCCAGGAATGGCCATACTGTCTTCTCTGTGTGTGGGAATGACAGGGGGGGAATCTGGGGCACAGCACAGCCAGGATGGGGCAGCCACGGGCTCAGTGTGCAAGAGCCCCTCCCCTTGCATCACCATTTCCTTTCAGTCACTTGCACCTTCCCCAAAATTTCCACCAAAAGGTTACCTTGAGGAGCTCCCGAGGACCTGAGCTGGTCCCAGCCCTGCTCACCACCTTACCTGGGCACAGGGCTGAATGGGAGGGGATCCCAGGCATAGGGAAACCCCAGAGTGGGCTGGAGACAGACCCCTGTGTCCCACTGGGAGAGCAGGAGAGTCCCTGCTAAGCCATTCTGAAGTGCCACCAGCTGCATTCATGTCCTCCTCCTCCATCCTCAGCCCTGAGCAGAAAGACCTGAAGGGATGTGAGAGCTGCAGGGATCAATTCCACACTGCCTGCAAGCAAAGGTGTACCCAGGAGCGCTTTTGTCCCCACCAAGGGGAAAAACCTTTTTTTGTAGCAATGGGCACCAGAGGTGGGCAGGCACCTGACAGAGCCAGGCCCTGCTCTCCACAGGATCCTTGGAGGAGCCCAGCTCCAGCCAGCTGTGAGCACTCAGCTCCATCCCCTCCAGAAGCCTGTGCCAAGTGCAGCCCATGTCCCCAGCAGGCCAGCACGTTACCATGAGCTGGGTGTTGGAGCAAACCCAGCCCCACACTCAGCCAGGAGCAGAGATGCCTCAGGCAGAGGGGCAGCAGCCCCAAACCACAACAGAGCTGACAGGGGCTCTCCCCACTGACCAGCAGCAGCAAACCCTGGCACAGCATCAGCCCAATGCCCTTGTTAGCTTGTAAAGACAAAAGCTTGCTCTGGCTGCATTAAAAACATTAAACACTAACCATAGCCCTCCCCTGAAACCTGAGTGTGGTACTTGCAGCTGTGCAATAGTAAATGGTCATTTACATTTGGTTTCTTATTATTTTAACATGGGGACTTCCCTATATGCAAGGCAAAATATACAACCACAGATATTAAAAGAGTCATCCAGGGGTGTTTGGATTCTGCTCTGTTAGTCAAGAGATAACTGCTGCTTATGCAGAACACCATAAACTTTGTCATAAAAGCTAATTTCATAATTATAATTGTTTGTACTAAATATAAAACTGCATTACAGATAGTACATTACTGGAAACCACTTAATTTACATGTTTCTTCCTGTTTCCTCATTCCACATCTTGTGATGTGAGAAATGAGAGGTTTTAGATGTCACTGTCCATGTTAGTTCACAGTGAAACACCACATGTAACTCTGTGTGATACAGTGCTGAGCATTCCATCACATGTCTCACAGCTAATACATGTCAAGAAGCAAGATTTTAGAAGAAAACTCTCAGAAGAAGAACATCCCATCTGAACAAGCCAAGTTCTGTTGGTTTTGCACAGTCTGGTTTTTGGTAGCAGGGGGGCTACAGAGGCGATTTCTGTGAGAAGCTGCTCAAAGCTTCCACCATGGCTGGCAGAGACAACCCCTGATAGCTCTGAAGATGGACTTGCTGCTGGCCAAGCCTGGGCCAATTAGAGATGATGGTAACACCTCTGGGATAATGTATTTAAGAAGAAAATCAAAACAAAGTGGGGCATACACAGTTTTTCCTAGCCAGAGAAGAGGAGGAGGTGAGAACATGTGAGAGAAACAACATGGAGACACCAAGATCAGTGTGGAAGGAGGGCAGGAGTGCTCCAGGTGCTGGAGCCGAGATTCCTCTGCAGCCATGGTGAGACCATGGGGAAGCAGCTGTGCCCCTGCAGCCCCTGGGGATCCATGGGGGATGCAGAGATCCATGCACAGCCCATGGGGATCCAGGGCAATGCTGAGATCCACCCACAGCTCATGGGGATCCAGGGGGATGCAGAGATCCATGCAGAGCCCATGGGGATCTATTGTGCCCAGCAGTGAATCAGGACTCTTTGACTCCAATATCAGCAGGCTTATATGATTTATTAAAATGACTCTATTGATCAGAAGGATTTTGGGCTATAGGTGCCCAGGTACCAAGCTAACATGCTTTTCTCCTTCATGTTCAGAATGCTTAGAGTTCAATGATAACAACTGTCCACTACATTGGCTAAGGAAGAGAAGGATCCACATCCCCCATGTGGGAGACAGGACAGCCAAACACCACCCATCCTTGAAACACACAGCCCAGAGATATGTTTATCAAATTCTGTGCTGAGAAAATAAACTTTCTCTTGGGAATAAAACCTTGGGAGGTTTGCACTGAAGAAACTCATAAAATATCAAGACTACAGGGATCCACAGGGGATGCAGAGATCCATGGGGGATGCCAAGATCCACCTGCAGCCCGTGGGGGAGGTGCCCATCCCGGATCAGGTGGATGCCTGGAGGAGGCTGTGATCCAGTGGGAGACCCAGAAGAGAGGGCCCTGCTTCCAGGCTGGGGCAGCCTGTCCTTGGAGGGCTGCACCCTATGGGAAGAGAGACCCATGTCGCAGCAGTTTTGGGAGGACTGTGTGCCCAGGGGGGAAATTCACGTTGCAGCAGTTTTGGGAGGATTGCTGCTTGTGAGACTGGAACGACGCTGGAGAAGTTCAGGGAGAACTGTCTCTCCCATGGGAGGGACCCCATGGTCTCTCTCACAGGGAAGGACTCCTCTCCCTGAGCAGTGGAAGATGTCAGTGATGAACTGACCAAAACCCCCATGCCCTGTCTCCCTGCGCTGTCAGCGGGAAGGACAGAGGGGTAAAAGGTTTTTTAAGGATTTATTTTGCTTCTCATTATCCTCCTCTAAATTTGTTCGTAACAAATTCACTTTGTATCTCTAAGCCAAACCTGTTTTGCCCTTGGAGTGTTCTCTCCAAGTCCTTATTCTCAACTCATGAAGACTTAATTGTATTTTTCTCTTCTCTCTGCCCAGATGTGGCAGGGGAAGGCAAGTGAGCAAATTTTGTGGGTGCCTGGCATCTGGCCAGTGTCAAACCACAATGTAAGTTTGAGTTCACAAACTGAATCGTGTTTTGGGAAACAAGGCTGGGATCTGAACACAGGATCCCATTTTGAGAGAGATGAAGAAGATCCATGTCCTCCAGACCAAGCTGTAGCAGTGCTCTCAGCAAGGCACCTTTGGAGTGGGAACAGCACACACAGGACTTCAGAGGATGGATTTCAGTCAAGGCTGTTGGAGTGCTGAAAGTTAAGAGTTTCTTAGGCAAATGGACTATCCTCTTTTTGGCACTGCTCCACCCAAAACTAGTACCAAAACCTCTCAGGATATAAGAGTGGATGGAAGGAATGGCACCCTAATCTTTATTCAAAATGAAATTTTTGATTTTTGTAGTTGAAATTTCAGCTTAATTCATTACAGAACCAAGGAAGGCCTTTCTTATGCCACTGATAGCACACAGCTGTTACACAGTCACAGGAATGAGAGCCTGCCCTCTTCTTTGGCTGGCTGTCTCTGACAGGACAGACATGAAAAGAAACAAAGAAGGACAAGTTCAAATTTTACATGTGGAAAACTTCAACTCCCAAGAGAAAAACACTGGCCAGCAACTGCATTACAGAGATATTGCACCTCAGCTGGTGGTTGTGGTTATGCTGTGGGAAAAGCCAGGGTGCCATACCCTGAGGAATGCCCAGTTCCACCACGGACACCCTGCATCCTACACTACTTGGATACAAAATTCCCATTTAAGAGAAACGAGCCAGCCCACTGCACAGGACAGGCTTTTACACTTCAGTAAAACATGGGAAATAAATACTTGTCTGCTTCGTCACCACAAACCTTCCCTGCTGGGACAAAAATTAGTCAGAGTTCTCGTAAGTTATTGGAATTTCATCTATTCATTTATTTATTTATTAGTACAGCCAAGGCTTTTTAGGGCATATCTCATGTACTACTAGTTTGAAAATGAGTGAGGTTTTCATACATGGTCCACATCTTAAAAGCCTGCTAACTGTTAGGGCTATAGGTAATTTCTTTATATTGAATTGATATTTGGAAGGTATAAATATTGGTGTAATTGTTCCATCAGACTAATTTCTCTCAACTGGATATAACTCAAAATGTCTGAAACCAAAAAGAGCACTGAGTGCCAATGCAGCCATCAGCACTACTGCTCACCCAGCAGTAGGCCTTCACCATGCCCACCACGTAAAGACTCCAGTCCTTTCAGCAAAACCATTGCAACCACTTTCACTTCATTCTTCTTTCAGCTCCTGCATATAAAGTTTTAGTAGAGCCACTCTGCTGTTACACACCTGACAAGGCAATACCCTGGAATTATTTATTTTCCCAGTTCCTTTGCTGTGACACTGCCCTCATTCTGAGTGAGCACTAAGACTCCACTGGCAATAGACAGCTGGGCAGGCAGCTGTGCCAAAAGCTCCTCCTAAAGAGGGCTGTGACTAAAGAAGGGATGAACCATCCTGCTTTCTCAGAAGGGGAAGTGAAGCCAGCTGAAACCTGGGGAAAGCTGCATTATGTAATTTCCTCAGTCTAACGATGTCCAGAAGCAAATGTGAAACCTGGTCCTGAACTACTGCTGGAGGTTCATTAACTCAGCATGTGTTCAAGTGAGCAGCAGGCAAAGGTGTTGGTGGTTAAAATGTGGACAGTGCACACATGGCTGGGTTAATAGGTAAGGTGTGGCACATGGACTCATTCCATGGGGCTGGGAACAGCTGGCTGCTGAGGCAGGAGGGCAGCATGGCACCAGTCACCACCAGCTCCTGTCTGAAGGAGGGTAGGACCAGGATGAGCTTTGTCAAAATGCCTCAGCATGGAGCTAACCCTGCCCCTGCTGATATCACCAGCACAAGGTCCCAGTATTCAAGTGGGAGCACCTAGATCTGCATCTTGTGAAACACAAGCAGATGTCCTATAGGTCTCCCTTATCTCCAGAATGGCAGAAATGTGCTGCTCTGAATTTACCTGCTGAATTTCAGTTGTTCCCATGGAACAGACACTGCCCTCAATTGAATTTAAGGCTTCAAAATTTTCCATGAAGATACAAACACCTCACCCACCCAGAGCTGGATTTTGGTATCAGCAGCATGACTGGACCTTACTTCTTTGCTGGCAGGAAACAACCACGCTGCAGCATGTTCTAC
This sequence comes from Dicaeum eximium, assembly GCA_013396995.1. Lineage (NCBI taxonomy): Eukaryota > Metazoa > Chordata > Aves > Passeriformes > Dicaeidae > Dicaeum > Dicaeum eximium. Next base: position 771,225 of record VWZP01010576.1, read on the forward strand.
ATGCCTACGGAATTACTGCTAGGACTTGATTTGTTTTAAAAGACATAACTGTATGGAAAGTCATGAAAAACATCAGAAAGGTCTTTATTTCTTCATCAGGGAACATAATTTGCCATTTGTGCATGATGCAATCATCTCAACTTCATGCCAGTAAAAGAGAAACCTTTATAAATAATCTGCACTTTTAGAGATTATCATATAGCCAGAACCGTACCTCTCTTACGGTTTGTGAAATTTGAAAAAAAATAAAAAATACGTACATGAGTCCAACACGTCATGGCACATAACCAGGACCACAGGGGACTTAATTTAATTGCTGTATTCACAGAATATTCTGAGTTTTTGACATAATGGACTTGGAGCAGGTTGTAGCATGTTTCCATAACTCATTCTAGATGAACAGAAGAGCATCCCCCACAACCTTCAGCAGAAAAGCTCTCACACAAGTCCACACAACTACTGCCTATGGTAGGACTGCAAGACTAAACCCATCACATATAAACTGTGTGATACTCTGATATAACATGTACTTACTACTTTGAATTAACAGAACAAATTATGATGGGGCTTAATTTCAGTTGGTTCCTAACCCACACAGTGGAATATTGACCATTTCACAGTCTATTTTATTAATACATAGTAACCATCAAGTGGATCAGGTTATCTTTTATTTAGGAAAAACATATGAATTGTCAAACATATAATAGGAAAAATTAACTCAAATATACAGATAATATTTTCCAATGAACCATTAAAATAATAACTGAAAATTAATGCTGAGGATTTTTTTCTCTGAAGTAAACAAACTGAAACTGAAACAAACAGGATTTTTTTCATTACAAAAGCTAGGATGCATCCAGTTACAGTGAAATTCAGCTTTATTGGAAGATGTACACAGCCTGAGCTAAGTCCCTGTTGACTTTAATCCCTGTCATCTCCTCAGCGTTGCTGCATCAAATTTAGTCCTTAAAATATATTTCAAAGTAAACTCAGACATTCCAAATCTACAGTCATTATTAGGTCAATTCACAGAACTGTTGAAAAAGTAGACATTTCTATATAATAGTACAAAAGGATTTGTATAGAAGATACTTCTCTTATACAGTTATATTACACAGCTCTAGACAGGCCGAGCAGGCTCTTCTCAGAACAGGAAGCTTCTGACTAGGAAAGAGAAATTAAAAAAGTAAGTTACTTTCATTGAAGCCTTGTGCCTTGTTACAACTATGAGCAGCTTGTATTCTGTTTTCCAGTTCTTTAGGCCTAGATTCAGCAAGCTGAATGAGCATGCTTTCAATAAATATGAGATTAAATGTGTGCTTGAGTGGTCTTTGTCAGAATTTAGAACAGATATTTATTTTAGTATAAATTCAGTGGATGGCCTAAAGCATTCAAAACTCTGAACCACTGCAGCATCAAGTTGTGCAGCCATTGCTCAGACAACATTTTTGTGACCTTTATTGGACAAGTGAGATTTTTTTTATATCTCACTGGCTGCAGTGCATCCCATGAGGAATCAAAGTTTTTCCTTTAGCATGTTTTATCCAGCCACATTCAGTTTTATGACAAAGATCTCCAACACTGCCTTGACTGATTTAATAAGACCACCATTGCTGTGCCTGTAGTGCTCAGGGCACAGACAGCTGGGATGCTGGTTTGTCAGTGCCTGCAACTTCCTACCACCTCATTTCATTGTCCTGCCTTCTGTTCATGCTGTACAGATGGAGGGCCAAGGCTGTCCCTCAGCTCCAAAAACTCAGATGGTGCCAGGAATGAAACCCACAGGCTCCAGGCTTCCCTAGCCAATGCTTCATTTAACTTTAGACCAATCAAATCAAATGGCTGAAGTATCAAATGCTGCATAATGAGGAAGATATTTGGGGTTCATTATTACCAAAAAACTGAAATAGGAATAAGTACTACCATTTTCTTTGAATGAAACAGAGACTCCAAACCATGTGGGTCAGCATTTTAGAGTTGTTAATATGATAGCATTGCTAACATTGCTCTTCACTACCACAAAAACGTAATTTTTAGGAACAAGTGATGTTAAAAATAGAGTAAGAGAAAGATTTTGACATTTGGGCATTGCAAATTAAACTAGGCTTTTCATAAAAGTTTAATTTATGAAAAGAACGAAAAGAAAGAAAACTTTTAAAGGAGGTTGGTTTGTCATCACAGTTGAAAGTTTTACTGAGTGTCCCAGGCTCAGACAATACTGCAATCATAGGGAAGAGCTTTCCTGCTCAATTACAATTTGGAAATATATGTGTGTTACCAAGAACAATAATGCTTTTTTGCACAACCATGTCAGAGCTCTTCATGAACACTGATTCCCTCAGCTTTCAGTTGCCCTGCTTCTGGGGTACATGATTACATCACACATCTTAGGCCACGCTCTTCTAGGACTTCCTCACAAATTTGAACACAGAGTGCTTTATATTGTATTTGGATAAGAAAGTGCAAAACATCTGACATCTTATATGTGAGAACAAAGACACATAAAATAATTCACAACTGAAGTACTGGCACCTTCTGACATTCAGTATTACACTTCATCTCTTCTTTCCCCAGCCAAAAATATAAAAGTATTATTCCTTCACAGGTATTGACTTCAAGAAACACTAAATTCTTTTACCTCATATTGATGAGGTCTATGACATCAGGTCTGGATCTTGTTTTACTTGAAACTTTTCTTCTGTTTCTGTGTTATCTGTTAAAAAAGTAGTGAATGAAAAAAGTGGAACTTCCCCACCGATCTTGTTACTGTTGTACTTAAATAAAAATTTATAAAAACATGAAAAGCATTCTTTATCTTTTTTAACTACTAATAATAAATAAAAGCATATTCACAGTAATCTGATTCTGTGGAAATTATCATTTCCACTGCAATTTAAAGCAGCTTAGGATCTTAGAGCACTCTAGTTCTTAATGAATGGAAATAAAATTGGCATTAGCAAGACTGCTTCTCTCTCAACTAGATACAGATTGCTGCATTATTCTATTTCAGTCTGTCCAAAACACATTTTAACCCTAGCTAATTTTCGAAGTACAGCATCACACAGGAAGGCATTAGGATATGTTTAAAAAAAAATCATGTTGGCTGAAGCATTCATCACCTTTTGATACAGTTTTATTCATTGCAGGGATGCTTTGAGTGTCTATGTAGCACTGTCCATATGCCCCAGAACCTGATTCTGTTCTTTTTACAGAGAATATGATGTTGGAAGGAAATTGGTTTTTCCCTGAAGTTGTTTGGAAGGTTTGGGGTGAGAGTAATTCATCACTACAAAGCCAAGCTGTTTCACCACATGATCATGTTATACCTTCCAGCCTGGTTCTGAAGTGATTTTTGCCACTCTATGCCTTTTCACAAAAACATTTCTGTAATTACAGTGTCTGAAGTCAGTTTTGGATGACAAATTCAGAACTATGCTTTTCTATTTCTTCCAAACCATCACACTGAAGGCCCACAGCTGAATTTCCTCCACATGGCAGTATTCAGGAACAAATGTCTTTCTCCTGCATCATCTAGCTTCAGCAATCCCATAGAGTCTTGGCATGATAAAGGTATCTGATGTTCCAGCTTTCAAAACTGTGAGCTTAAAATCTGCAGCTCAGCTCTGCTGTGACTCTAATGTTTGCCTTCTTTCTGTCTTGACTGCTGCAACAGGGTCAGTCCATACTCCAAGAAAGACTGACTTAAAACTCTTGGAGTGAACCTGTAACTCAGCTTGTAACACTCATTCTGGTTGAGAATGTTCACTTGGCTTGGCTTAGAGTTCAGTGACATGACAGGGGAGTGAAGCAATGGAGACTGGAAAGGGAATTTCCATGGAAAAGGCCACAGAAGAACAGGAGCACAGATTTGCTGCTTTCTCTTTTGGGGCAATGTAAGCAGGATTAGGGCAGGAACCAAAGCTGAGAGTCTCAAGATGAAAGTGCTGATGCACAGCAGCCGCCATCCCAGGGCTGTTGGCTGTGTTGCCATCAAGCTGCCACAGACACATCAGAGAACCCTTCTTGGGACCACCTGACAGGAAGGCAGCACCCCAGCAAACTCCCAGAGCACCTTGGATCACCTTGGAACCACGACAGAGACAGCTGTGGCTGCCCAGGGCCCTGCTGACAGGCTGGGGTATAGCAAAGGCAGCATTTCCAGGAGCACAGCACACAGCAACATCCCAACTCTGAGGTCAATCCAGTATTTCTAATTCACCAGGACCACATGCAAAACCACATGGGGGATACAAAACCTACAGCTTCCTTGATCTTATGTACTAGAAAACATTTCTTCACCAAAAGGGTTATCAAGCCCTGGCAGAGGCTGCTCAGGAAGTGGTGGAGTCACCGTGCTTGGAGGTGTTTAAAAGCTGTGTGGATGTGGCCATTGGAGAGATGCTTTAGTGGTGAGCTTGACAGTACTGGGGCAACATTTTGACTTGATGCTTTTAGAAGGCTTTTCCAAAGTAAATGACTATGAGTCTATCTGAAAAGGATACAACTCAAGTATATTCTTGGACAATAGGAAAGGTGGATGTTTTCCAGAGTTTAAGTGCTAGAAGAACAACAATACTCCACTCCCTTGCCCTCCACACAGTATATCCAAGCCAAGGCATTCAGAGTTCCTGATTATGGCAATCCCTCACTTGCATCAAGTGTGGAAACTACTGCACTGAATAACTAGATGCATCATTCAGGATATGAAGAGTCACTCAGAGCCTATATATAGGCATGACTCACCAACCACAAAAAAGTCGTAAAACTCCTTTGCAAAAATATTTAAATAGTAATTTTTGCTGCTAAGTATTTTTCACATGATGCAGCATGATATTAGTATAAATGAAGAAATGTGCCAGGAAGCAATAAAAGACCTTTTCTTGGTTTTGATTGGCCTGACTTTAAAAACAGATGCAACTTTGTTCAGCATTACTTAAAAATGCTTGTTGATAATAACTGAAGACAAACACTTACCTCCTAGAGATACTTCTATTTGGCTTGGTTCAGCTGGCTCTTAAATGAAAAAAATAAAGTCAAATGAATATGAATATAGTTTTAACAAGATGAATCAGATGAGGGAAATTAAGTTTTCCCTGAATAAAGCACCTCATTTTTCTTAAACAATCAGATTCATATCTCTTTGACTGAGATAAATTTGTGTAGCTTTCTATAGTCTGCAACAAAATATAAAAAAACCCCAAACATTAATTACATTCAACTGTGTAACACTTTCTAAGAATGGTTCACTGTGGCAGACATATCACCAAGACCCAGAACAACATAACGTGCATTTGTACAGAATACACCAAATTTGGAACAGCTTAAAGAAGCAGTCACCACTTCTAAGCATTGTCTTTGATGGCAAGTATGTGTACTTTGGGGAAGAGTGGCAAGGTGCATAACACAGGACAAGAAGTATGCTTTAATTCCATGCTGAGTTTTCTACTATCCTTGCATGGATTGTAGATGAACAAGTTCTGAGAAAACCATTTAACCTCCTTAACACTGCAGATGTTGAGGTTCAACAGACTACAGCAAGCTCACAAACCACCAGCAGCTGATCTCCTCCCTCCCACACCTCCACATGTAAACAGAGGAACCAGTAGTTTCCTTTATAATAATTTTCATCATACAAGTGTCTCTTACTCTTAAAATGTTTATCAGATGTTTTCCCTTGGCTTCCCAGTTTCTTTGTGTAATGATTTATTCAGTCAATTGCAGAAGTTTCCCCACACTACACCAACTTGGGATACACATTTTTAAAAGGTATATGAACATTTAGAAGCTGTATTGGATCAAAGCAAAGCTGCCCAACCACATTTACTTTAGTTAATTCACAGCCCAAAGCTAAGTTCTGCATTCAGACTAAGCTAGGTGATGTGTGTGCAGTCCCAGATGCAGTCTAGCAGGGGTTGCAGAGCTTGGCAGCAGGCAGAAACTCTACCCAGACCCCACTGCCAGCTATGCAGGCAAACTTCACTTGGCTGTGCATGTAGACATGCACACATCTGAGTTAGGCAGACATTAATAAATGGATGCTGAATTGCCTTTACACATTGTCCCTACTAATCTTTCTTTCCAGTTCACTCATCATCTGTAAAAGTCAAATCAAGGAACACACCAATGACACAGCTTGAAGAAAGCAGAGCCACTTTCCACTAAAGTTTAACAGCTATTAAGGTGTTTCACACCATTTTTCAGAATGAAATAGCTCATCATGAGCACCTTATACCTAGGACATGACTGCTAATGATATCTGCCAATAAGATGCAGAACTCCATAGCCCACCCCTCCTGCAAGGACACGTGTCACACTCTGCATCACCTGGTAGTACTGTGGCTGCTGCTGCTGCTGGTGCTGCTGCTGGTGCTTCTGCTTCTGCTTCAGCTTCTTCTAGCAGCTCTAGGATTAGAAATGATCATTGTTTCACTTCACAATGAAAATGGCTCACATGCAACACAAGGACAACCTCTGAATCTGCAAATCCTGAAACTTGTCACATGAACAGGTTACGAACACTGTGATTGAGATGCAGTTCCATTTTTCTGTTACAGGAAAAACATTCCCAGTCTTGCCTGCAAGCACCAAAAAATTCCCCTTAGGTTTCCACATGTTCTTTAGATGAAGAATAACACATCATACTTATAAGCAGCTGCCTTGGAGCCTTTCAATCGTTCATGTTGGCATCCATCAGTGTAAGATCATTTTGATCATAATTAGTGGGCATAGATAATGCCCAAACCTCATGTGGTCCATGACCAATCTGCTCCCCCAGTCCCAACACACATTGACAACTTTTGCTGAACTGACAACAGTTCAATGGATTCTTTCATTTCTAACTGAATTCCCTGGAAATACTATTCCACATTTACTTGCCTGGAAGGCTCCCCCTTGCAAAGAGACCTCTCTCCCACCTCAGAAGTGCACCTAGGTCTGTGAGCAGGGCAGTGGGAGTTACTGGCTACAGTATCTCCTTGAGAACATCTCATACTTGCAGTGCATAGACCTCAGCTGGTGAGCTGAATACACTGGTGGCTGAATGTATGTGGACAAACACTGGGTTGCTAAGGCTCAAGCTGGGTAAGGCCAATTTGTGACAGGTTATTTGGTCTCTGAATTTCTAATCTGACTTTGGCTCACACAGAACATGATACAAGGGACACATCTAACAACCAGGTCACAATTCTTTTAGCAAACTTTCTCTCCCACTAGCCTAAACAATTTCATTATCAGGGCCAAACTGGCCATGGCACTGCAGCTAACTACAGTCTGCCTCTCTAAAAAGTTATACTTTCAGCAGAATGCAGAATTTTTCACTGGAACAAGGTTGTGCAGTGACTGGAAAGCTCTTGCTTACTAACTGCTACTGTGATGGATTTAAACCTACAACATAGGAACTCTCATGTAAGTGTGTTGCTCAATCAGGATCCTAAATGTCTTTGGGACTCTGCAGCTGAAAAATACAAAATCAGAGTCTTGCATTTTCATATCAAGTCAATGCTAATCTTATGCTGTTAAATGTAAATTTATCTCCCTGCCCTCAAGTTAACTGTACATATATGTTTAGTCAGGAAATCTTAATGAGAAATACACAGGGAAGAGTTATACAGAGATCTTAACAACTTGGGGCCTCTGCCATTAAGACACAAGGTAGGTTAGTAGGGTGCAGAAATACATTTGTCATCAGTGTCTCATAAGTACTTACTATTGTTAATCACAAGTCCTGGAAAAGGTCTGTAAAAAAAAAAAAAATTACTGATTCTAAAATGCACTGCATGGCATTTCCTCCCAATGTAACCTCCCCATACCTTCTGTAACAAAGGTCATGCTAAAGAATGAAAAGAAAGTCAAGGACAACAGAAGGAATAGCAGCTCTCGGGCACTTTGGCTCTTCAAAATTAGCATTTTGAGAAGTAACATGTATGGGAAGAGCTAAACCCTTCCCTTGGTCACTGCTGCTTAGCAGGGGTTCAGCTCTTCTTCAGGGGTTCAATTCAAAAACACAACAAAGTCCTTTAGGTTAGAATATGTCATGATTAAGGGTTGAGAATTCAGACCTCTTAGTAAAATCTATTTAAGAAATTTCTCTTTCTAAGATAAACTAAAGCTTTTAAACTCCTGTGAAGTCATCTATGATTTGACAGGTTACAGAAACGTATCAATTTTCATTTTCAACTCCTCCTTAGAATGATTCCAAAGTTTGATCTGTTCTGCTTCAATGCATACAAATTAACACTGGATATGTGTGTGTGTGTCTGTGGAGATATACACATACAAATGAAATTCCTTTATACTGTAATTGGACAATATTGTATTTTTAAATATTGAATAGAAACCAATGAGCTCTGGACTTGTCTCAAAACTTGATATTATGACTGGGAGAGCAAGGCCCAGAAAACTATAGTACTTTTTTACATATTATGATTAGATTTCAACTCAAAAGACAGCTTACTATAGTATGCAGTATTAGTAATATGCCTTTTGTCATACTAAATTGGACATGTCCTCTTTAATTCATGCTAGGAACATCTGGGCTTCATTTGACCTGACATACTGTTATCCAAAAAGAGCCAACACCTATTTAAAGATGTACTACAACTTCTATTTTCTCACATTTATTCCAGCTATGGGGCTATACTCAATCTAATTAATGGCCACTACATACCTAATGACAGTGAACTTGATAAACTCTGCTGCTTCCAAAATCTTCCTCATTGAGCTGAGTTCCAGATAACTGGGTGCTTTAAATGCCACACCTGGAGGCATTCCATCCACCAACACACAGCCAGGGTTGTTAGTGATTTTTCTGTATGGAACTTTCACAGGAAAATTCATACCAGTGGCTTCACCTAAGTGAGAGAGGTCGTGTTTATTTTCAAGCCTACAATATTTATGATTACACTGAAGAAAAAGTCCTCAGATGATTAAGAAACAAAATTCAAGCCATGCTTTCTATCAGATCTGAAACTATGAAAATTCATTTGACAATGAAACGATTAGTGTTAGAAATGAGGTTCTGGATTACACTCATGAACAGTACTATGAGAGCATTAGTCACAACTCCAACTCTGACAGTTCAGCATAAGAAGAACACAGATTCTGCTCTTAGAGAATGGTATAGAACAGGACATAAAAGGAGACAGCTACATGAAGGAAAACAAAGCATTTCCTGCAATGCTATGAAAAGCAATTCAAAACAGCACAAGTGAAGGAATTTCAGATAAGGAAACCCAGGTCATTACTACTGTACAATGTAAAGTAAAAAAAAACCAAAACTGTACACAGCAAAAAGGTTAAATTGCATTTTTAAAATTACTCTAATCCCAACTATTAAGAGGTCAGGATTATGAAGCCCTGAGAAGAACCATGGACTGCCAGCAAAATAAATACTTCATCCATGTTGATGTAGAAAAAAGGAAAAGGGAAGGGGAACCATGAAGCAATCTAGACTCTTAGGACTTTGTTTAAGACACCAAACTGTTTACATCACTTACAAAAAGTTTTTTGGAGTCAAAGCACAACATTCATATACAATTCTCAAATTTATTCATTTTAATGACCATATATATAATTCACTGTGAGTGATTATTCATTCAGTAACTGCAGTATGAACAACACTAATTGCACTCACACCTATATAAAAATGGGGAGTAAGAAGCAATTACCAAATTTCTGGCTAAAAAGATCATTTACTTGCTCTCTCAATTGTCTGGCATTTTCTGCTCTTGTTGGTCGCTCACTTTCATCATCTGGAAGAAATTGTTAGAATAGCATGAGAATTAGGCACAAATTTTCCCCCCTGAAGCTTGTTTATCCCTGCATGTTTACTCAAAGCAGGTATACCCAAGAGCTTCTAAACAGGTGCTGTCTTTGCTCCTCATTTTGGTAGTAACACTGAATTGTAGAAATACACAAAAATAGATGGTTGCTAAGAAATTACAGATTCCTAGAATGATTTGGTTTGCAAGAGACCTTGAAGATCATCCAGTTCCAAACCCCTGCCATGGGCAGGGACACCTTCCACTAGACCAGGCTGACCCAAGCCCCACTCAACCTGGCCCTGAACACTTCCAGGGATGAATCTATAAATTTCTAGAGATGATTTTGTAAAGTAATTTAAACCAACAAATTGTATTTTACTTGGAACATAGAATGGTATGTAAAGGTAGAAGCATTCAGTAGATGGCCATAGCATGCAACAAAAAAGCAGTAATTGGTGTTAAGACAAAGTAGTTCAGCTTGCATGGTCATTCACCTCAGTTCAAGTACTGACACCTGGAAGTTGCCAACAACTGCAAATCAGTATTTAATTTATTGCATCATAAAAATGTGGATACTTCTTAACAGGTGGTTGGACTAAGAATATTCTGGAGATGTCACTGATGAGATATTAAAGAGTATTACATAATATTTAACATCTCAGCAAAACCAAAAGGTAACTTATGTTCTTTCTTGACTAAACTTCTATTTCAGCAAACCAGCTTGACTGTAGGAAAATATCAAACTAAGCAGATATCATGAAGAATATAAGCACAAGTTTCATGATGTGAAACCAGCCAGTATACACACCTGGTAAGCTTACTTGTACAATGTTTAGGTCTTCAACACCTGCAGCTGTTTTCGCTGCTGTGTTTTCTGTGGTCCTTGCTGTATTGGCGTTACTGGAGGAATTATTTTTTCCTAAGAGGATTAATTTAGAAAATATTTATAGAGAGCTCAAAATCTTCAGTCTCATCTATAAAGAAAATATTGCAAAACAACAAGTATTGGCAAAGTTTTAAAAGAGGACCTAGTTTCAGTTTCATAATGGGAGCGTTTATTCCACGCCCTACTGACCTGACTCAATTTTCTACTGGCTATCTCCACTCCTGTCTCTGGTGTGTGTGTCATTTATATGATCTACATACCAGGAGCAAATAATTTATCACTACACATTAATAACTCCTGTGAATCCTACATTACTGGCTACATTTTGATAGCATTAGAGGCACAATTATTTGCAAATAACTTTAAAAAATTAATACTCCATTGTAAGAGCCATATTTAAACTGTAACTGGTAAGTGCTTCTCAAAGCAAACAAGCAAACATACCAACCAACTGCAATGTTGAATAAATCTTTCAGGAATTTATTAACACCATGCTGCTCTCATAATTAATATTTAACCTTTGAAATTAACTGTTATCTAGAAAGTTAAGCAGTTGCAAAATTCACCTTCGGGACTTCCAGCAGAACTGTCTTTGATAGCTGCCTCAAGCACCTCAGGCCTGCAAACAGATTGAACATTTTACATACAATAATAAAATTATAACATCAACATTAAAGAAAATCCCATTTTCTAAAAATGGTAACTAAGTGATATCTCCTCAGCCAGTCAGTCAAGAATGCAATGACTGAGAGGCTCCATAACTTAACAGAATCTTAGACTGATTTGGGTTGGAAGGAGCCTAAAGGCCATCCAGTTTCTTGCCCCTGCCATGGGCAGGGACACCTTCTACTAGACCAGGATGGTCAAAACCCCATCCAGCCTGGCCTCCAGCAGTTCTAGGGATGGGGCAGCCACAGCTTCTCTTGGCAACCCGGGTCAGGGCCTTGCCACCCTCCCAGTGAAAATTTCTTCCAAACATCTAATTTAACACTGCCCTCTGTCAGTTTAAAGCCATTCTCCCTTGTTCTATCACCATATGTCCTTGTCACTTCTCTTCCCACTGTTTCTGCACTGGCACAGGACTACCTAAACCTGTTCTAGGTAAAAGAAAGAAAATTCTTACAGCCCTCATTAAAATAATCTCCCCTCCTCAGTTCTCAGTACAAAACCAGCAAGCTCTATGAGTAGTCCATAAGTGGTGCCTGCAGTAGGAACTAAACCAGCGATGTGCTAATTGTGATGGATTAAGAAATAAGGACTTGCTCTTCCTCTCACAACAAAGTCTAAGAATCTTTCAGAACAAAGAGATTATTGTATCTTGTTTCACTTGCACAAGAGCTTTCTGACCATTTCCTCAAGTACTAAAAATACTCCAGTATGTATTTTATAGGGTAATTTAGCAACTTGGCAACACAATTTCATTTTTTGGTCTACATTTCAATTCTCACAGAACAGATTATCAAAGGCATATGGGAGCCTTACTTTTTAATAATAAATTTTATTTTGGGTTTATTTCTCAGGATCTTCTCTAGTCTAGGAATCCCAAAAGTTGTAGGCTGGCGGAAGGGCACCCCCTCAGGTAGTCCTTCCACATAGAAATCATCTGGGAAGGAATCAAACAGTGCATATGGCACCTTCACTGGCCCACTGCGTCCCAGCGCTTCCCCTGAAATACAACAGAGAAATAAGGGACAGTTAGGCAACAGCTGTGTATAGGAATAGAATACCTCTGGTATAAATGGAACAGACTAGTTGGCACATACACACTCTATGAGGTAGAATCAGCAGGCTTTGCCTTTTTTGATGACAGCTATGAGTATGCAGGAAGAAAATTAACAGTTTCAAATGTAACTCATTCTGTTGCAGTAAATCTCACTGTAATTTGCTGAAAATTAGTAATTTGCATCCAGCTCATGGCACTGGCTTGGTCTGTATACAAGACTATCCTATCTGTATGCCATGTTTGTCTTAGGCTGCAAATGCAAGATGTGGCTGGGGGTGTGTATTCTACTGCCTTCTGTTACAGGTGGTGCAGTTATGTTCTGTTCATTGGGCCACCTGTTAAAACCACCTGGGGCAGTGCTCTTTATCTCTTCCATGACCATCCTCCTTCCAGGGAGATCTCTTCTGTTAATGGGTCATTGAGTCTCACATGACTGATAAAATTACATCATCCTATTGGGACATGCTCTGCCCAGGGGGAGGAGCCAAGCATTCCTACCTGGATAGAATCTGANCCTATTTCAAGAGAGGCTCCTGCCTTCCTTAGCAGACACCTGGCTTTTCAAACCAAGACACACTTTGTTGTAAGGCAATGCATTCTGCCTCCTTCTCTTCTAGAGAACAGCACTAAGGACAGGTGAGATTAGTGCTCTTGTTCAAAAACCCACACTCAGACAAGTAATGAGAAGCTGTTACTTCCAAAAGTCACCAGTTTTCAAACAGCCTGCACTAGAAGAAGTGCTGGAATATAATGGAGCACATTTCTCCAGATATCACCCATAACCTGTTTTGAGTGATGCAGAGTCATACAAAGTCCTATTTATAAGCAGAGTGATGAAAGCTTAAAATGATGTGCCATTATTTGGAATCACTCTGTGGATCATTAAAAAATTGCAATCCAACTACAACTTCTCCATTTTCAAACCCAAGTAAAATAACTAGTGGAAATGTGACACTGGATTGCAAGTACATGAGAATGAATTCAGATGGGAAAATGTAAGGTACACAAGGATTGCAGGACCTCTGGAATAAACATATGCACACCTCTCATACATCTATCTAACTGCATGTAAGAAAGACATCTCAGTAAAAAAGAATCAATAAACATACCACATTTTTCATTAAAAAGATTTTCAACTTTCTGCTTTAAGTCAGTGATTTTGGCATTCCATGTCTCTGCAAGGAAGAAATTGGAAGAATTAGAACAACACTCACACAATGAATCAGTCTTTGAATAACATTTTAGCAAATGTTTAATAAATTATTATGCTTGATAAGCAATTTACTGTGGCAGTAAAAATGTGCAAAATGGCTTTCATTCTGCAGAACTATAACCACATTAATAACCAATAAACCTTCATTTTCCTGAAGCTTTGAAAGATACTGCCACTAAATAAAACAAAGGTGATTAAAAGCGAAATTAATCCAAGAGTGAGCCAAATTTACTATAAGATTGTATAAAATTTACTCATCTGAACCAGCACCCAAAACAGTGGCAGAAAGTTACCCATATGTTCAGTGAGGAGGCCCTGAAACACATGCCTCTGTCCTGAGAACTTAAATCTCCAGCAGTTTTACTTTAGTGAAGAGATTAAATGTCCATCTAGATAGGCATTTTGTTTCTGACAGCCATCAGTGCAATTTCTAAACCAGTTCACTCACGGCTGCACTGAGTGGGCCAAGGCTGGTCTACAAAACTAAAACCTCAGTCTAAAGTTTAAAAAAGTTGTAGATAAAAAACCAAAACCCTAAGTCTAACAGCAACAGGAAAGAAAACTGTATGCAACTCTGAATACGAATACCACCCATGCCAAATCAGTATCTCATTCTCATTGGCTTGGTGGGAGTAACTAATTCCTTACTTATACGTTTTTTGACCATGCAGCTAAAAAGAAAGCATAGGGAACAAAAAATGCCTACACAAATATAAGCAAAAAGCTCTACTGAGACATAGAACTACTTAGAATTACTTTGAATGCAGTCACTCATCTCACTTGACAATGAAGGATTTTTCTGGATTGCAAATTTACCCTACTTTCAATACTGAGATTTCTGTTCCAGAGCACTGCACTAACAGGCCTGGGCCTCCAAGGCCAAAAAGCTCTGGCCTACATTCATAAACACAACCACATGACTTTCAGTCCTGTGCAGCTTTTCCTTTACTGATTTTCCAGAACTGGAGAGGTCAATCATGGCAATCATGCATAATCAGCTCTGACAGATCATGGCTTACTAATGTTAGTTCAAATCCCTCCTGGTCCCTACCCCCCACCTAGGTATCTCTGCACAGTGGTGTCAATATTTCAAATTTGTGGAGGGTTTGTGAAATTTATGCACATCTCAGCTGGGTTTATGCACTTAGTGGTACTTTGCACCAGAAAAGTCCTTCAAGAGTCTGCAGCATTGTGCAGTAACACACCAGCAAAAATCTAAAACTGACTCTGCATTGAATCAATAATATCTAATGGATCTGGGCTGCACTGGTACAGCATACTCCACATATCATCCAGGATTTGTCTGCTGCAGATCACTACACATAATGAAGAATTGAATGCACACAAAATTGAGAACTTCAGTCATTCACGAACTGTACATCAGAACATGAACTCAAAATATCTGATATGTAATCCAGATGTTCCATACCAACATTAAAGGAATGCATGTGTGCTGATTCCCCCAACACTTACCAAAAGAAAACTCTCTTCCTTGTTGCTTCACATTTGCACTGGAGCCACTGGTAGGAGACTTAGTTTGTGCATTTGTGGTTTGAACTTTTTTAGGACCTATGAAGAGACATTACATATATAAGGCAAGAGAGCAGAAAGAAGACATCATACAAAAAGAATAATGCATCAAACTTGATTACTAGAGAAATCTTCAATTCTGAATCAAGAATTGAGTAGAATTTTAAAAAGCCTTTAGGAGTTCTAGAGTTGTACTTAAGCATTTAATGCTACTGACAACATCTGTGATCTCTCTGCTCAGGACCGCATCAGTTCCAGCATCTCTGCTTGGAATAATGGGCCCAAGCAAAATTTTATCTAAGCATCATCTACACAGTATCCAGTTTGTTTCAGAAATGAAAAATAAAGTTGTTTTTATATTGAAGTGTATCTGGAGCCTTCAAGTGGAACAGAGTTTGCTACATGAGGTGTATGTTACTTATGGGCTATGAAAGCTTAGAAAAAAAAAGAAAATATAGAACAATATAATAAAGGAACATCAGAAGAATATTTAAGGGTATTTCTTCCATACTGTCTTCAAGAGTAACTTCAATTTCTGGGACACTTGAATTCTCTGAAGAACTTCGTGACCTTTTGGAATTCCTTGGACTAATTCCTGGAAGCCAAAAGAACACAAGGTGTAAAGCACAAATTTTGCACACCTAACAAAGGAACAGCTGTATCCTAAAAATTCTTACAGACTGAACTAAGTAGACTCTGCACAGTAAAACCTGAACAATACAGTGATGCTCACAATCTTAAAAATCTTAAAAAGTACGTTTAGTGCTCTTGAAAAAGACACACCTAGATTTTCCACTAATTCAGACCAAAAGACTTCGTTTTTTCTAACTGTGAAGGAGAGTCTTGCTACTTTTTATTATCTAAAACCCCCCAAAATTACTAACATCTGAATTTTCTACAGAAAAGATTTTTTTTATTCTTTTCTTATAAAACACCATTATTATTTACAGCAGTTCACAGCTCTCAGTTAAAAATGTTTGAAGCCATTAAAAGTGAAATAAAAGTTGTCAAAATTGAAAAAAAATCCATTTTCTGTACTAAAATAGTCAAGTAAAAAAGCAGATACATTTATGGGTTGAGTGTCTTTCTCAAGCAACAGCAGATTTAGAGGTTACTGTGCTAGATCATCTTAAATAATGCCTTTTATTTCCAACACCTGTATTTTTCAACCACAAAGATCTCTCAGGCTTCTAGGGAAGCAGAAAGGAAGTATTTACAAATGGATGGCAGCAAATAATATTTAATTGTTTACCTTTTTTCTTTAGTTTACTAGCCAGTCTTAGAGGCAAATGGGGAATGATAAGGTCAAGCCTAGGAGTTGAACAGAAAAAATCCAATCAATTGCAAGACAAATACAGCAAAAAGTTACCAATTTCTTGGAATTCAGTTGAGTTCCAGTTCACAAAACATCAGCTCTCTACAAGGAAATTCTGTTAGAAGCATGGATGACTCTCCATCTACTATAACCACAAAAAAAATAGAAAACATAAAGCTGTATTTTCTATTCTGCAATTTTCTTCTGGGTTTACTTCAAGCAAAGAAAAATACAGAAAAAAAAAAACAAGGAACAAAGCTTCCAGGTACAAGACCATTTTCACATCTACAGAAATTTAATGAGGAATGTATGTCCTTGTATGAGATAAAACATATGCACAAAATATTCTTTGTGTTTCATGGAAACAGAGTTTAGGGGGCATTTAAAGCCTAGAATTGCTGGGAATGAAGTCAAATAACTTCAGAACCAGAAATAAAAATAACTGGATCACAAACTTACTTTTTAACAACAAAGTGGATTTTGCCACGCCCACGGATGATTCTTTCAAGGCGTGGAATTCCAAACCATGTGGGGCTCCGGAAGGGGACTCCTTCTGGCAAGCCTTCAACGACCAAGCACTCAGGGTGTGATTCAAACACAGAATAGGGAACTTTCACAATCTCTGAAAGCCCCAGAGCTTCAGCTGAAAATAAAGATTAAAGGATATATTACAAACTGAAATGGGTGAATTTTATCTGAAGTAATTTTAAGAATCTTGTCTTACAGAATCTCTACCACTCAAAGCTAACAAGCTCCCTGCAAAAAAAATAGAAATATTTAAATATATTTAAATAGATTCCCTATTATTTTCTGTGGAGTAACTGCAAATGGGAACTTGGCCCATCTTGTTACAGATAATATCTAACATAGGCCTGCAGTGCCTAATGTTGTATTTTGAGAACTTCTTTTGATCCAAAAGCTTTTCTGCAATCATCTTGTCACACAGCTGGAAAAATTATGACCTAGGATGCTGTTATAAAAACATTTATGTCAGTTATAGGAAAGAGTAAGTAAAACATAGGTAAGAGGAGTCAAGATTTCCATATCTGTCCTAGTATACTTCTGATGCTTAAGTAAATACAGTAACATTTAAACAGAGGAGTTTTAAAATGCAGCAGCATTACAGAGCAGTTCATTTAGCATTTAACTTACCAAACTTCTCACTAAATATATCTTCTACTTCCTTTCTTAGCTTTGTGATCTTGGCATTCCAATCTTCTCTTGCTGAAAACCAGAAATAGATGTCAGAGAATCACCCAGCTCTAGGTACAGAGGTACATTTGAACATATTTCTTTCAACATAAGAACATGAAAACTAATAACACAATTACATCTGATTAGACAGGGACACACAATGAGTAATGATTATTAATAGCAGCTTAAATGATACACGTAATTACCTCTACATAATGAAAAATCTGTTTAAATGTAGTTACAAATTTCAAGCACTGACCCAAACAGAACAACTTGTTCTTCAGAGCCTTCAGATGCAGGAAGAAATTATTTTAGTGGTTCTTACAAAACTGGAACTAATTAATCATAGTGTATAATAACATTCTTTAGAGTAGAACATGAGGATTTAAAGAATGCTTTGCTAAACGTTTTGATATAAAAATATTCATCAGTCCTATTCTCTATTGTAAATAAAAGCCAATTACAGGAGTGCTAGCCAGTGCAGACAATTTGTAGCTTAGATAGAGAAGAAAGAAAAGGATGTCCAATAAAAAGCACTTTTTTTTTTTAACAAACAGCAAGCATTGTAGGCGTTTTGCATGGCATGGTTTTGGCAGCAGGGGGGTTACAGGGGTGGCTTCTGTGAGAAGCTGCCAGAAGCTTCTTCCATGCTCTGGTGGCTCCAAAGATGCACAAGCTGCTGGTCAAGGCTGGGCCTATTAGAAATGGTGGTAATGCCTCTGTGATAGAAGATTTAAGAAGGAAGATGAACAAAAAAAGTAGTGGTGCAGTTGTAGCTGCTGCCAGAGAAAAGCAGGGTGAGAACATGTGAGAGGAACAACTATGCAGACACCAAGATCAGTGGAGAACAAGGGGGAGGAGCTGCTCCAGGTACCAAAGCCAAGGTACCCCTGCAGCCCCTGGTGCAGCCCAAGGAGAGGCAGCTGTGTCCCTGCAGCCACGGAGGGCATGGTGTTGCCAGATATTTTATAAGTTTCTTAGATGCAAACTTGCTGAGTTTTGCCTTCCATGGGAAAAGCTCACTTCTGAGCAGATTTCTGTAAAAACAAATCTTTGTGTGTGTGGTTTCAAGGACAAAGCTGCCTGGGCTGTTCTGTCTCCCACAGAGGACATGAGAACTGTCTCTCTTTCTTAACCTATGAGGTGAACAGTTCTTATCTTGGAATTCTAAGCATTCGAGGAGTCTTGCACCAACCATGAAGGAGAAAGCATGTTAACTCTGAATGTGGGCACCTATAGCCCTAAAGCCTTCTGAACAATGGAGTCATTTTAATAAACAATATAAGCCTTCTGATAATGGAGTCAAAGAGTCCTGATTCATCACCCCACTCGAGAAGCAATCGCAAGAGTATGGGAAGCAGAGATCCACCCACAGCCCATGGAGGAGCCCTGCCAGAGCAGGTGGATGCTTGGAGGAGGATGTGAGCCTGTGGGAGAGCCATGGAGAGAGGGGCCCTGCTCCCAGGCTGAAGCAGCGTGTCCTTGAAGGACTTGAAGCACCCCATGGAAAAGTGACTCATGCACAGCAGTTTGAGGGGGGCTGCTGCCTGTGGGATGGGCTTGTGTTGCAGAGTCTGGGGGAGGAGTGGTGCTCATGAGATGGATGCATGTCACAGAAGTTCACAGAGAGCTGTCTCCCGTGGGAGGGACTCCACAGTGCAGCAGGGAAATGACTTCACTCCCTGAGCAGTGGGAGAAGCTACGGGTGAAGAACTGAGCATGGCCCCCCTTCCCTTGCACAGCTGGGGTATGAGGCAGAGCTGCAGGGAGGGAGGGCTGGGGGGAAGGTGTTTTTAAGGGTTAATTTTACTTCTCATTATCCTGCTCTGATTTTTTTAGCAATAAATTCACTTTCTATCTCTAAGTTGAGCCTGTTTTGCCCGTGGTGGTATTTGATGAGGGATCTCTCCCAGTCTTTATCACAACCTATGAACCCTTAGTTGTATTTTCTCTCCTCGGTCCAGCAACAGAGGGGAGTGAGTGAGCAGTGGGTGCCTGGCATCTGGCCAATGTCAACCCATGGCATCATACTTCTTCACTTTTCATTGCAAATGACAAATAACAATTAACTCTACTGAGCCAAACCGATTCCGAGCTGTAAAAGGCATGCAGGAACTATAAAGAATTTTTTTGTTTCTAAATCATATTTTTGATTCATAAATTACCTATTCTGCTTATTTCTAGTGTCCTATACTTCTATGACAAGATGCATTAATATTTTTTTTCAGTCTGCCATACTTATTTGATAGATTTCACAGGTATTTAACCTGCATGTGTTTTTATACTTATTCACATGTTTTGGTCCTAATGGCGAAGGAATCAGACTGACTAATTTATTTTTAAAAATTGTTATTCACAAACTGTCTGTTGATGGCACAGGATTACTGTTTTCCAAAATGATAATAATTTGTGGAAATTTCTAAAATGATAATAATTTTTTTGCTTGAAAAAATCTAATATTCTTCAGCAACATTAAGTTGGTGTCTGCAGTAAGAAGATCCTTGGCCTTTGTCTGGCAAAGTGACTTTCACTGGCTCTAAGCCCAGGACAACATTTGCTAGGTTTATGTCTTTGACATTAGACCCTGGACCCCAGCAAGCATGGTGAGCACTGGTAATTTCAGAATCACCTATAAATTAGTGAAAAATACAGTGAAGTAACTAGTACAAAAAAGGAAGTATTCTGTACATTCCAACAGACTGAGGTTTAAGAATCACCATCATTACTCGCCTATTGTGCTGGTTTTGTATTAATTGATATTTGGTGAGGAGGGAAAAAGAGAGAAGAGTGATGGAGAGCCTTTGCCCCAGGGAAAGAAGATGATCTCTCCTTCCAGAGATAGATAAAGAGAACCTTTGCTCTTGAACAGCTTACTCTTAAAATAGTATCCCATAAGTTGACATAGCCCATAAACAGCTGTGGGAAAGCTGTGAAAGATGGGAGGGACTTCACAATTGCAGATTCCCAGGTGGCTGCTATTCGTGGAAATTAAAAGCCATGAGAGAACTGTTTTCTTGTGGAGAAGTCTCCTCAGCATGGCAAGAAAGACTGCTCTCCCTAAGTGAACTGAAGAAAGACTATTCTAGAGGTGATAGACTGACTGAATTGTTAGTGGGAAAGAAAAGGTTGTAGAAGGGGAGAAGTGTTCTGAAGGCTTTATTCTGATTCTTATTATTCTTTTAGTTTCTGTTAATAAAGTTTTCTTTATAGCCTTTTAAAGTTTTGAGCTTGCTTTGCACTCCTCCTAATCCCATCTCACAGCAGGGAATGAGTAAGTATATTCTAGTGGGTGCACTGGCATTTGGCCAGCACTGAACCCACCACATTAATGTGGAGCATTGGCTGGTAAATATCAAATTGGTGAACCAAAACCATTATACCTGTTCTTTCAGTAAGAGGATTTTATTAGCTGGGTTTTTTACTGCTGTCACTGGCACATGCTCTTACTAGTTGGAAGAAAACCCAAACTTGATGCTGCCTTTTCTTCCTCGACAAGAAAAACAGCCTTTTCTATTTAACTACCCTCTTACTGAATATGAGGTTTTTCCTAAAAATCAAAAAAAATCCACAATACATTCTGATGATGTAAGGTGACTACTGCTTGAATGATTACTAAATAATATGAAATCATATCCCTTCTTCTTATTTTTTTCCTCCAGCAAGCTAAAAACATAGGAAGGCCTGAATCTTGGCTTGTGTTCTTAATACATGCATATTCAGATTCCTAAAAAACCCAATGAGATCTGGATTGCACATTCCTGTAGTAAGAAAGCACCAAGACACTTCAATTTAGGACATTCAGAAATAAACCCAAACTGATTCTTCTCCCTGTTAAAGGCACATCAAGCATTCAAGAAGTCCCAACAATTTCTTACCAACAGAGACCTGAAAGAGCCCAGGGTCACCTGTGAAATCCCAAGGGACTCCAGACCCTTGATTCAGGCCAGGACAGTAACTCCAGTCCTCTGGGGCTCTGAAGGTGACCCAGTCTAGTTATTGAAAGGCAGCTGGGACTCCACCAGGATTTCCCAATCCAGGAAGCCATCCACATCCACAGTGATCAGTTTATTCCTTCCAACCCTCATGAAGAATATGCTAGCACACTCATCACACATGGGTTACTTCTTGGAAAATGCTGCATTGATCTAGATGCATTTCCCCATCAAACTCTTCCATTCCCACTTCCATTCCCACTGTCTTACCTCGAGTGTTTGACCTGGGCTGAGCACCTTCATTTGAAGCGTGAGTTAGCAGCTCTGGCCTGCAACCAGGACATAAATGATCTGCTTATTCTTGACATAAATTAAATACTACTACCTATTATGACATGAATTGAAGAGTTTGAGTTTTTCTATTATGTGTTTCATACTTGTCAACATGCTAACAGATATGCAAAACATATTCTGAAATATTAGTCTGGATTGCAAATGCCCACTTTACAATGCAGAATATCTAATTTTCCTGTCTGGTAACTAGAGACCAAATGCTTCATGACTTAATAAAACCAAGTGCTTGATTACACATAGGGTGTGTGTTTGGACTCTTTCTTAAAAAACCCTCCAAGTTTAGACTTACCTTTTGATCACAAATTTTATTCTGTGTCCCACTTGAATTATTTGTTCAAGGCAAGGGATTCCATACCAGGAGGGACTCCTAAAGGGGACGTTGTCTGGCAGCCCTTCAACATAGAGGTCATCTGGATGAGCTTCAAATTTCTTGTATGGAACAGCTTTGGGCTCATTGCTCCCCAAAGCCTTGGCTGTTGGAACAAAATACTTCCAGTAACTGGACAGATTGGCCAATCAACCTTCATTAAATGCTAGCTGATACCAATTCCTCAGGCTGTTGCAATTGTGATCTTAAAATGTAGAACAATGCAGGACATCTAAATCCAACAGAACCCAAGTCTCTGCACATTAAAAATGTAAAAAAATCGCCATATTGTATGATGTTGCTGTTGGGCAGTCACAATACCAGACTGGACTGCTCACTAGGGGATAATACATTTGTTTTCTCTAAAGTTGTTACTATGTTATACAGTATAATGAAAAATTTTATTCTAGGTCTTACAAAGTTGACTTTTTATTCATATTGGACAGAACATAAGAATTCACCCAAAAATGTTTTAATACTAATGATGATGATATTGCAGTAGATAAAAGTAAACAGCTGTTTTATTCACCACCAAAGGAAAAAAATCTGAATAGGAAGGAATCAAGAGCAATCAGAAGAGCTGTATATGTAAGACTTAAAATTCTTTTTAAACAATGAATTTACTTTGTATAAGCAGTAAATGAAAACATTCTTTTTCATGGAACTTCCAGAATTTAAAATACTTGAAAAAAAAAATCTGAACAAATGTCTCATTCACACAGACGTTCAAAGGAAGGAATGAAAGCAACCTTTGAGAAATACAAAGCCATTAAGAAAAGAAGACAATAATACTGTACTTACCATACATTTTACAGAAAATTTGATCTACTGTCTTTCTCAGTTTGGTCACTTTGGCATGCCAGTCCTCTTTCGCTGTATTTGAGACTGACACAGAAGAAAACACACATTCCCTAATTATATTGGTTATATTTTCAGTTGTTCAGTTTATATGATGCATAATCATCCTGCATTTTCAGGTAAACACATAAATGCTGTGTGTAAGAAGTATGGATTAAATGTGGAACTAGAAAAAATGATCATAAAATAATGACAGAATACTAAAACTGACAAAACTCCACTGAACCAGTGACATCACTCTTGCAACAAAATATACACAGTGTATCGCCCTGAAGAATTGCAATACTCTCCTCATCCACCTCCAAACTGCAGATTCCACTTGGAGATGGGAGAAGTTTTTCAACAGTTTCATTTCCTGAAGAATTATCTTGATATTCAGTGCAGAATTAGGCATGCATATGGGATGAAAACTTGCTTTTAAGGGATCAAAGCACATACAATACAAATCACTTTTTGCTCCTGAGTATGTCTTTGTGACCAACAAGTGAAGCTTCTCAGTCTCAAAGAAGACATTGGCCAGCTGCCACACCATGAGTTTAGTCAGAATGCAAAGGCAATGACTTGTGTTCCATACTTGCACCAGACTGGGCTACCAGCATAAGCACTAGCTCACACTTCTGCAGCCATTCCTGAGACCCAGCTGGTCTGTCTTGCAGCCAGTATCAGTCTTCTCAGAGTTTCGGGACTGAGGCCATTCTGCAAAACCTTCCTGGACCAGCCTCCTTCCACAGGAATGCAAATGAAAATAATCTTTTCCTCTGCCAGTCAGAATACAGGTTCCATACTCATCCCATTCCTTTCCTGCTGGGGACACAAGCTATCAGGGCCTATGGACAGAGCAGGAATTGGACAAGCAGCTGAGAGAGCAGGGGCTGGTGCTCCATAGCTCTGTCTCCTGAGATGGCAGTGGACACAGGGAGCAGCAGAGGAGATAATGAGCTACTGGGAAAGAGGGAATCCAAACAGGAAGAAAACTGCAGGAAAGGAGGCTCAAACAGCTGCTGTCTCCTGTGTTCTCTGAGATGTTATTGACAGCTCCCAGGGATGCTGTCTTTTCTTAGAGAGGATGCAGAGGTCACACGTGTCTCTATCAAGTGATATCTAGTGAGGACAAGCCATAAAAGCAACTGTTCAGAGCCCTGTGCCATAGAAATTGGTTACCACTGGTTTTCTTAGCTACAGGGGTTTTCTGAGTTGAGCAATGTACTTGCATTGCCTTCATAATCAGTACAACCATATTAAAAATTACTAAAACAACAGAAAAAAGCCTAATTTAAAAAGTGACATAACAGTCCAGTTAAGGATAAGGCTCAGTTACTAGTCTATCTACTATTTTTGTAATCAAATTTTGTGCTTGAAGGTACAGTAGGCTATTAAGACTCGATACACTAAGTTATACTTTTGGGAAAGTTTCATTCCTGCACACATGTTAAATAGATATCCTTATGGTACAACTGCTTTGCTTAGTTTAGATCCTTAATATTCACTTTAATACAGTCTTTGATATACTTTTTACAAATCAGTCTCTGAGTATATAATACACATAATGGTGCTGCATTAGTGCAAATACTACTGTCTATATGCTTGTGTTGTCTGAATCAAGGACTTCTCTGATATTACTAAAACTTCCCAGTTCAACCAGGCTGAGGTTGCCAGTTAGCATTTTGGAGTTGTGTGCAATCTGTTTGTAAACTGTTGTTTAGGGCCTACAGGCTTTTAACACTTGGTTTATTTGGACAATTAAAATATTCCCTGAAGCCCAAGAGACAACAGAATTCAACTGAAGAGAAAAACAAGTCTGGGAAAGGAATCTACCAACTAATGCCCATGCAAAAGTACTATTCTTTCAAAACTTGCTTTTTTCCATGCTAAACTTCTTTCTACAAACTTGAAGGGAAATTAGTTCATGGATGCAATTCCTGTAGTCTTATTTTTACATGGTCATTTTTTCTACCTTTGAATGGGCTCAATGAAGACAAGACATATAAGAGCATGCATCTGCTGAAAAGCATTCCTGATGTGAAAAGTGGTTGGAATGCATTATCTTTGCACCACTATGTGCAAATGTAGCCCCATTATCCAAGGAAATCAGATCCTATAAATGTCACTATGTTCACTGCTCTATTTCAGTTAATCTAATTTTGGAAGGTTCCATATACAAGCAATTATTCTGTGGTACAGACAGTTTCCCTATCCAGTACACTCTATCCACTGTGGAAACTGATGCCTTTTCTCTGTATCTCAAGTCTGACACTTAGCTAGCTCATTGTTTTCCTTATGCCAAGCTGAATCAAATCCATTGGCAGTAACTCTAGCTTGGATAACCAATGGAAAACTATAGCTAAAGAAAATGTAAAATCAGAGCAATTGCTTGGAATGTATTATTAGTAAAAGCAAATTGTAGCTACCACCAAGACTGACAAATAGGAATATCACACTGTGCTTGTACAACTCACTCATTTGAAAACCTACCTGCTGAAACTGTCTTGTTCACTGGAACTGGAACTGGTTCTGTGGAATTCAGAAGTTCAGGCCTGAAAGATTTAAGATACATGTTTCAACAGTGACAGACACACTGAGAAACTAGGCTCCAGCTCCAGCCTCAAGTTACTACTTACTGAAGCATCAAAACCAAAAAACCTCCCAGGGGACATCATGATCCCCAGCACTAAATTCCAACTAACACCCAAGTATCATAAGAGCTGGCTGGAACCCTACTGACCAAACATTTTTCATGCCAAATACCCATATCTGCTGGAGCTGTAACATTTCATGGTGACATACAGGTTCCATTCAACTTACCTCTGAGTTCTGAGATACACTTAATCAGAAACAAAGATCCAAATTAAAAATTGAATCTTTAAAGAAGTAAACTTCAAAGCAGACACTTCTGTTTCCAAAATATATCTAATTTTATCCACAGCTGAAGAAACAAAAAATTAAACATTTTGATGTTTCCCACAGAGCCAAACTAGATTTTAAGATGCTCTGGTTACACATTTCAAAATCAATGAACACCATAAATTAATTTCTGTTGACAACTAAGACATATTTGACAAAAGCAGGTGCTAGCATTGCATAATTATTTAGATCTATGTATGATATCTGATTTTAAGTGAGACACAAGGTAGATATAAACTTCTTGCTCTTTTCTAGTTATCTGCAAGCACTAGGATGATGGAAACCAACCATGTTCCTCTCAAATGTAAGCAACTAGCACCCATGGTAAAGGCAGCATGCACAGAGGCAGGGGCTGCCACTATCCCAAATTCTGAGCCTGACCATTGCAATCAGCAGATTCCTGTCCATTTCAAAAATTCTTGGATTAGGCCCTACACCACTGAACACAGAAAAACATCAGCTGTTACTCACTGAAACTTTCTTTAAACTTCAATCAGTCTCCATCTGAGGTCTCCTTCATGTACACTACCTGATGTACCTCCAGACACATCAAGGACACACATCCAACTAAACCACAGGAGCAATCTGTTGGCCTCAAGCTTGCCCTGGGAAATGCTTTATACAAATACAGCCATAGACACTTTGATTTAACATTCCAGCAAATTTTTAAAAAAGCATAAGCTGAAATTAGGCCAGGATCCTCAAATAGGATCAAATATGCCAAAGTCAATGGCTTTCAACATGCACTGCAGAGATCTGAACTGTACAAAGAGCTCTGCCCCTGACAAGAAGTCCATAATATTGAAGAAATCTGTCCAGAGATCTCTCCACCACCACTGTAAGTGGTCCACTGGTCTGATAAGCTGAATGTATCGAAATGAACATCAACTAAAAACTACTCATTAGTACTGTAAATTGATATGCCAGTAGAAACCAGTTTGGAATTCCTTGAAAAGAAATGAAGCGAAGTGGAACCAGCAGAAAACAGTGAGTAATGCAGAGACAAAAATGAAAAACTCCTTACTTTTTAATCACAAAGCGGATCCGGTTCTTGGCTAGAAGTATCCTCTCCAGCCGGGGAATGCCGTACGTGGCTGGACGTCTGAAGGGAATCCCTTCTGGCAGCCCTTCCACACATAAGTCTTCTGGATGTGTCTGGAAGACTGTGTATGGGACAGAAACTGGACCCTCTGCTTTTATAGCTTCAGCTTTAAGGAAAAAGGAGAATAAAAACATTAGATTAGCTTGTGGCTCTACTCAATTACCTGTTTGATATCACCCTGATAAACATTATAATTAGCCTACAGGCAATAACTCCTCAGCACATTTAAACATGCAAGCATTCATGTTGTGAGGGACTTTGTTTAATAGCAAAATCACTTTGATTCACAGTAAACAAGCTGCAGCCCTGCATTCATATGCCCCTCCCTGCAACATGCTGGCAGCTCAGAAGCAGCAACACCAACACCAGCACAATTCAGTGGGTGCCAGAAAGACACACAACTAACTGGAGGTTGACATTGTGGGGCTGGGGTTCCCCAGGCAACCCCAGAATTCCCATCTGCCACTAGAACTGCTTCATAAACTCCTTCCTTCCCAGGAGGGTTTGCTGCCATTATCCCTCTGTGTGAGGTTGGTTATGGTGGCTGGCATCTTGGGAAAGGCAGGGCATACCCCACCATTCTGGATTTTCCATTGTTGTCATGGACTTCCAGACATTTAGCAATTTTGTATTTAATGATTATTTACTCTTACTTTTTGCCTGTTGCTGTTTTGCTTGTTATTAGACTGCTATTTTTTCACTTACACCTACTAGTAAGTGCAGTATTGCTGGAAAGGGATTGGTTAATACCGTAAGGGGAGGCAACTCATTCCATAATGTGTACCTCTTAAATTGTCTTAAACCAACTTAATTTCGTTAAACCAACTTTGCTACGTGCAAACATCAAAATCAAAATTAAAGCAATTTACTACTAATTATGCTCCTTTCTAGAGCAATTAAAATACAGTGAATCAGATTCTGAATTACTGTATTACCTTGGTGCAAGTTGCTTTCAGCAGGCTATTTAAATGTCAGATGATAGTCACATCCCAAACATGTAGTAACTCCAAATCACAAGGTCTACTCTGAAAGCACTTCCACTTTTTGTGGCAGAGGCACACCAGCATTTATTTTTAAATCTTTGCTGATGCTGTTGCAGTTTGTGATATGTAGTCACAAAACATATCTAAGTGCAGCATTTGGAGACAAATTCCAAAGTCTAACACATCTGCTGCTTTTTCTTTCCATGAGCCATTAACATATATAATTTTTGCTTCACTACAAAACAATCATAATCAAAAATGAACAATCAATGAGTAGCAGACTCTCCTCAGTGCCATTCTAAAGATTCTTTCACTTAAGGACTCAGTGTCATTGCAGAGAAAAGGACAGCTCTCTCAAATGTGGGTGCCCAAGATACATGAGCATGCAGGTACTCCAGGAGACTGGGCACAATTTAAAAAAATCAAGTTTCACACTTCGGTGCCAAACACAGATATCCCATTTTGAAATTACTCTGCTCATCAAAAAATCTACTTTCCTCAATTTTATGTCTTCTAATAGTATTTAGCTCTTTGGTGCTGTCAGTTCTGGTGTGCTCCTGAGCCAACAACAGGATGCATGCCAAAGGACTACAGGCAATGGCTTGGAAAGGTGTGTAACACATACCATATCTTTTTTCAAACACGTCTTCAACTTCCTTTCTCAGGTCTGTAATTCGCAAATTCCATTCGTCTGCAGAGAAAAGAGGAGGACATGTCAGACTATGAACAAAACTGAGAATCTCTTGTAAAATCTGTGTTACCACTAAATTAAGTATGAAGTGCGTACTTTTACTTGCAAACAGATGCCTGCTGAGTGCAGTACAGACTACACCTTAAAATGCATGGATACATTAAAAAAGAATAAAAGTACAGAATAAAATATTTACAATTACTTCCCAAAGTTGTATATTAAATGAAGTTAAAAAACCACAATACAAACCAGGTTAAAGTAACTTCCAAAAATTATTTCTCTCTTTGATGGCTCAGTCAGCAGCTTGTGCTGGCAACAGGGGTAAGGGCAGTTTATAGCTGCTGTTGATAATTATCTAAATTTGAGTGCTGAAAAGCTTAACTAGTGAACCTTGATAAAGCTAACACAATGTACGTGGAGTTATTTGGGTGCAAATCTGTACAACTACATGAATACAAAGCATGGAGATAAAATCACCTTTAATTTTCATCTTACCAAAATCGAAATGTATTTCTTTGCTACTCCCACTATTGGCCGCTTTATTAGCCGACTTGGGGCTCCTCTGCCTCCTGTGATGGGGTACGTAGTCATCGTCATCATCTTAAACACACAAAAAAAAATTACTGATTTTTTAGTCAAGGAACTCTTGTGTGCCACTTCAACTGCCTTGAATTACAAAACTCTAACAGAAATACGGAACTGTGTTTATCAGGGCAACAAATTTTGCAGCAAATAACTGAGTAACTCAGAAAACTCCTTTTCTTACCTGTGAAGGAAAAACTTGTTCCTTCAAAAGGGCCTGTGCAATGCACAAGACAGCAAAATACAAAGCTGCTTCTGTATTTTCTAAGGAAAACAACAGTGTCTTCTGAATCATGGTTGGATATTGCATGATCATAAAATGACCATGCATCACCAAAAAGAATCCCAAAATAAATTCTGCACATAGGGAGTACCTTTTTTATCTAAGTGGAAGTAATACCATTTTACTTTTGTGGTAGAAGCTTTTACATATATGCAGAACTTAATGATTCTTCTCATTTGAACTTTTCTGTTGAGGTAATGTTGGAGTTCTTTACATGCTGAATTGTAAAATGGTGAAAGTAATGTAAGAAGTGTCCACTCTGCCCCAAATGCCTTGCCTACTTTCAAAATTGCTGATAGGGTGCTCCTATTTAAATTTCACAAGGAAAACATACAAACTGCTGTCAGACATAATTTCAAAACCAGCACACTAAGCCCAATATGCTTCACTATATTCTGGTTTTCTAATACTTTTCCACCAGCTTCATTTACCAAGCAGTGCACAACCCAAACTACAGTCAACACAAGCAAACAATTCCCTTGATTCAGTGCCAAGTAATGCAGGCTTCAGAAAACACAATGTGGATATAAAAATGTCCAACCAACTGAAATTAATGACCTGAGGAACTGACCTTCACCAGTGATTTCAGCCTCAGACTCCTCACTTGCATGTGGCGAGTCATGGTGGGAGGAATCTGAAATGGAAAAACAGAACTGATGAAAGATGGACATGGACAAGAGTTTCAAGCAAACACTCCATGCCTTTGCATCTAAACCAACATTGCCAAGGAAGCTCCTTGCACTCACAGCATGCAACAAAAATAGAAGCAAAGATATTTTACCATGAGCCATTGAGCAATTCCAGACAGAGGCAAGGAGGTGAGGATAACACTTGCTAAAATGCACGTGCAGCAGTGGAGAACAGCTGCTATGATAGAAGGAAATTCCATAGTCTTGGCTTGGTAGGGTTAATAGAATCTAACACTATTTCATCAGCTCTTACTTCATTGCTATCAGATCTCTGGCAGCTGCCTTCAAAAATATAAAGTAAAAATATATTCCTGACCGCACAGAACTTATAAAAGCAGAAAGATTAATGGGTCCATAAACCAAACCAAACCACAGAGCAAACGAGAGGTACAGGATCGGAAAAAAATCCCAGACGAAGCATCTTTAACCAGGCTAAACTGAAGGGCATGGATGCATTTCTGTGCAGAACCCCACAGAAGGGATCAGGAAGGAACAAAAGATCTCAACTTCCTGTGAATCTATTTACATTGTCATGTCAAATAACAAAAAACAGCAGAGGTAGCATATGATGATTATTATACTGCTGCAATTCACGTACACAGATCCCAGAGCCCTTAAATGAAGGCTTGCACTAACGTGTCTCACTCTGGCAATACAAAATAAACCAAAAGCTTTTAATGAAAGAAATCAGGGTGATAAAATCATCTTGAATTTTCATTCTACCAGAATCGAACTCTTCTCGTTTTCTTCTCCGAATGTTGGACATTTCATTAGCCGAAGAGGTGCTCTTCTTCCTCTTGTCAGGGGGGTAGTAGTCATCATCATCAGCTACAAGAAAGAAAAGAATATGTAGCACTGGAACTTCTTAGAATTACAAAAGTCTAACAGAATTAAGGAACTGTACTTATCACAGCAACAAATTTTGCAGCAAGTAAGAGTAACTTCAGAAAGTTCCCTTTCTTACCTGTGAAGGAACAACACTTGTTCCTTCAGAAGGACCTGTGCAAAGCACAGGATAGCAAAAAACAAAACTGATTCTGTACTTCCTAAGGAAAACAACATTGTCTTCTCAAACATGACTGGGCATTGCATGATTATAAAATGACCATGCAATGGCAAAATGAATCCCAAAATAAACTGTGCAGTTAGGGACTACTTTTTTATCTAACTGGAAGT